>JBBPFJ010000039.1:647500-795000 GCA_037975025.1 Excoecaria agallocha | reverse complement strand
GCTTCGATTTATAGTCATCACTGAACATATTTAATGCTCAGCACGTAGTATTTACTGCATGTAGGTTCTGAAGAATCTCTAGAGCAATAGTGCATAGAGGAGAAAATTTTGAAGAAAAATGAGATAGGAATTATTCTTTGGTATTGCCATGTATATATTTAGTTAAATTGGAAGTAAAGAATTGGTTTGTGATGGAACAATATTTGTGTATATGTATATTGATAGGAAGTAGATTGTATGAATGGATGTATGTATATTCTGTTATGAATTGTTGTGCCCTTAAGGGGCTGTGAATTGTTTGCTTTATAGGTTGGGTAGGCAAGTTTTTAACATGTCATATTGTTCAAATTTTATTAAATGAATAGTAAATTGGACAGTTATAGGTCAATTGGCAAGTTTGATTTGAAATCTTTAGTGATGAGAAAAATATGCCATTAATGGATTAATTATGATTTAGTATATGATTTAAAAAAATTTCATCTTAATTGCTTAAATCCGTAGGATCGTTATAGGAAGGGTGTTACATTTTGTGGTATCAGAGCTGTGGTTTAAGCGGTTCTAAGATCGAAATGGGTATAAGTGATTGGTTTATCTGTATATACATGCCAATTGTCAGTGAAAAGGTGTTTTAGATCTAATGTGTACTTGCACCTTTTTATTTTATAATGGAAAAATATCATCAAATTGAGATCGACAGGTGGGGGATGGTGAGAGTGAGGCTTCTATTGGCACTGTATAACATAAGGCCCCACAATAGCAAGCTTCTTCACCAATGGTTCCACCTCTACCCGATTTTCTCAATCTGATGGCTGACTATATACAACAGAAGCTGTAGATAGGTTAGGCATAGTCTTCATAGGCAACAACTCAAGCACAGCCACCAGCTCCAATAAGAAGAAAACCTATTCTAGAATAGTTAAAAAGATTGGGAGCTGAAGACTTCCATAGGCATGACCCACTGACACCTACCCAGGTAGAGGAATGATTATTCAAGATTAAAAGGTTGTTTGAAATCACTAATAGGTATAGTGGCATTGCTTCGGGGACCAACTTTCATTTGGTGGGACTTGGTCAGGAGGCATACCCTAGTGGAATAGTTAAATTGGGGATTTTTTGTGTGACAGTTTGAAAAGAAGTATTTTGGGTTAGAATATAAAGCAGCTATGGATGATGCCTTCTAGAGGATTAAACAGAGGAATAAGTCAGTGGCTGAGTATGAGTGCTTGAGTGCTTATCTGGATGAAAGTCATTCCATAGAAGAAAAATTATGTCAGAGATTTGAGAGGGGATTGCACACTAAGCTCAGGAAAATTATAGGGATCCTGAGATACCCTGATTTAAGGGCTATGGTTAAGGCTATTATTAAGTTAGAAGCCATATAGATAGAAGAAGTTGATAGAAAGTCCTGATTTTAGCAAAAAAGGAAGTAAGGATAGTCAAGTGGCAAGGAAGTTTAGGGTAAGAAGTCCAATGGATCTCCAGCACCTCAGGGCTGTCCACCAACTGCTGTAGGCCGAGGTCAAGGTGGTGCACCCTATGGTAGGGTACCAGTTGCATCATCAACCAGCACAACCCGCGATAGAGACAATAAGGTAGTAGTAGCCTGTGACCATTGTGGTAAAGTCAATCATGAGGAGTGTAGATATTTGACTGGAGCTTGCTTCAAGTGTGGTTTAAGAGACCATCATATCAGAGATTACCCTATAGGATGAACTCCTTTAGCCACATCACCAACACTGGTTACTAAGTCTTCTGTATCGAAAGATCGTGGTAAGGGAGCTACCCCATCCCTTCAACATCTAGACCAGCTAGGCAGTCATCTCAGGGATAGAGACATGTTGTAGGGTAGACTTATGCAGTCTAGGCCAAAGAAGATGAGGATGATCCTAATGTGATAGTAGGTAAATCCCTATTATTGTCTAATTTAATACATGAATTGATAGATCCTGGTTCTACTCATTCCTATATTAACACTAATTTAGCACGGGGTAAAGAGATGAGAGATGTACGCTTTGACCAGGATATCTTGGTGAGTAATCCTCTTAGGCGTAATGTAGTGGTGAACAAAGTATACAAAGAGTACCCTATTAGCGTCAGGGTCATGTATTCCTGGCAAACTTGATTGAATTTTCATTCCACGAGTTTCATGTGATTTTAGGGATGGATTAGTTATCCGCCCACCAAGTGACAGTGGACTGTAAAAGAAAGAGAGTTACTTTAAAGCTTGTGAGAGGTCGGGAGATCACGGTTGTAGGTGTGAGAATCGACTTCTTATCTTATGTCATTTCTGCTATAGGTTTTAGAAGATTGATTAGGAAAGGGTGCATAACTTATTTGTGTTATTTAGTGGAGACATAAAGAGAAAGTCCAAAGGTATCCAAAGGGCCTACTATCAGAGAGTTCCTTGATGTATTCCTTGATGAATTACCAGGCTTACCACCTGATAAGGAAGTGGAATTCTCTATTTATTTTGCTCTAGGCATTGCTCCAATCTCTATTACTCCTTACAGAATGGCACCTGCAACATTGAAAGAATTGAAAATTCAGCTACAGGAATTGCTTGATAAGTGGTTTATTAGACCCAATGTCTCCCTCTGGGGAGCACTAGTCATGTTTGTGAAAGAGAAAGATGGGACACTCAGGTTGTGCATTGACTATCGACAGTTGAATAAGGTGACCATTAAGAACAAATGCCCCATTCCTCGCATTAAAGGTTTATTTGATCAGTTGAAGGGACCCGGGTGTATTTTCAAAGATTGACCTAATATCAGGCTATTACTAGATGGCAATGAAAGAAATAGATGTATCCAAGATAACTTTTCATACTTGATATGGTCATTATGAGTTCTTGGTCATGCCATTTGGGCTTAAAAATGCATCATCCGCCTTCATGGACTTGATGAATAGGGTTTTTCACCCATATTTGGATCAGTTTGTGGTGGTTTTCATCGATGACATCCTAGTGTATTCCAAGATGTTGGAGGAGCATGACAAACATTTGAGGATTGTACTATAGACCTAGAGAGAAAGCAATTGTATGCTAAGTTTAGTAAATGTAATTTCTAGCTAAATGAAGTATCCTTTCTAGGTCATGTAGTGTCTGCTGAAGGTATAAAGGTGGATCCTTCAAAGATTAAAGCCATTCTTCAGTGGAAGCTAGGGTTTATCCAGGTACTACAGGAGATTTATAAAGGGTTTCTTCACTATTCTTGTTCATTTGACCCAACTGCTGTAAAAGCATACCAAATTTGTATGGACTGATAG
Organism: Excoecaria agallocha; assembly: GCA_037975025.1. Lineage (NCBI taxonomy): Eukaryota > Viridiplantae > Streptophyta > Magnoliopsida > Malpighiales > Euphorbiaceae > Excoecaria > Excoecaria agallocha. The sequence goes on along the minus strand of JBBPFJ010000039.1, from coordinate 791,736 downwards.
ATGCCAAGAATGCTTTGAAAAACTTAAAGGTGTGCTGACAGAAGCTCATATTCTTACACAACCTAAGTCAGGCAAGGATTTTGTGATCTGCAGTGATGCCTCCAGAAATGGTTTAGGCTGTGCACTGATGTAGGAAGGCAAGGTGGTTGCTTATACCTCCCGATGGCTTAAGACTCATGAGAAGAATTATGCTACTCATGATCTGGAGCTAGCAGCCATTGTTTTTTCTTTAAAGATTTAGAGGCACTATCTATATGGAGAGAAATGCTACATCTACTCAGATCATAAAAGCTTGAAATATTTGCTCACTCAGAGAGAACTTAACCTTAGACATAGATGCTAGTTAGAGTTGATTAAAGATTATGATTGCTTTATCGACTACAATTCAGGAAAAGCTAATATAGTGGTTGATGCACTCAGCAGGAAATTTATGTCAGGTAATGTGAATGATTTCAAATGAATGTGTTTAAGTGATTGATAAGTGTTATTGACTGATGATAGTGTTTGCAGCTCTTCGGGCTATGAATGTTAGTTTAAGTATGGCACCAGATGGAGCATTATTGGCTGATATGCAAGTAAAGCTTGACTTTGTGCATCTCATGATGATGGCTCAAAAGTAAGATCACCAATTGGTAGCCATTGTGAACAAACTCAAGGATAGTAGTGTTGGGAACTATTCCTTGAATGATTATGGTAGCCTCTACTATAAGAAATGACTTTAAGTTTTAGATCAGGAGGAACTGAAGAAGAATATCCTTATAAAAGCTCACCATAGTAGTTGTGCAATGCATCCTGGAGGTAACAAGATGTACCATGATTTAAAAGCATATTATTATTGGCCAGGAATAAAGTGAGATGTGACCGAGTTTGTAAGTAAATGTTTGATATGTCAACAAGTAAAAAAGAGCACCAGGTTCCCTCGGGATTGCTTCAATCCATTTTGATACCGAAGTGGAAATTGGATAGGGTGACTATTGATTTTGTGATTGGATTGCCTGTGACTTAAAAGAAGCAGATGTTATATGGGTGATCATTGATAGACTCACCAAATATGTGTATTTCTTACTAGTACGGATAGATTTTCCTTTGACCAAGCTGGCAGAGATCTACATTAATCAAGTGGTGATGTTGCATGGAGTGCCATCATCCATCATTTCTGATAAGGATCCTAGATTTAATTCCCATTTTTTGAAGAGTTTGCAGAAAGCTCTGGGTACAAGGCTTCATGACCGATGTCTAGCAAGTGTATTATATTTGCTAGTAATATAGGAAAATATAAATTAAGATCCCAGATATCGAACCCAAGAGAAACTTGTGTTTGTAAGAAAGAATTTTGAAATTTAGAATGAAATTTGTATGTAAAAGAGAAAAGAAAAATCCCAAAGATTATGATTTTGAAACTTAATTAAAATTCAAAACATAAAATTAAACAACTAATTAAAATAAACAACTGACATAAATAAACTAAATCTTAAATGAAAGTAAGTAAACAGACTTGAGAAAAATCAATATTAAAATAACTTTCACTAAAGGACTATCACCTTAATTTATATTACAATGACTTTAATCCAGTTAGAAATACCAGTGATTATGGAAAAAACAGATGAATTAAAGCTTGATACCTTGAATCAAGAATATCTTTCATAAGCATCAAATTCTCGTTTAAGAATAATTTAACACTTAGCATAAAAATCCAGTTTATATTCCTAAATATTCATTGAATTCTTTTACAAGAAATTTCTACTCCAATTTATTCTTAGTTCCTCCTCTCTTAGTATTAATTCATATTATCAATACACAACTACCTCAAAGTCAGAAAATAATCATGCATAGTCAATAAAAGATTAACCCAAAAACATCCAAATCAATGATATGTCTAAACCAATTTTTAGTTATTGATTCAATAAACCAAGAATTAATCTTAACACGATCAAAGATAAGAATATACTTAAAACCAAGAAATAATCAACTAATATTAAAATTAAAGTTCAATCAAGTCATCACAATACAAATTAAAGCTTCAAGTATCCTTTAACAAAAGTAAAGAAACTACTCACTACTCATATTGAAAATTTAAGCTAAACTAATGAGAAAAGTCAGAAATAAAGAGTTATAGAAGCTTTTTTAATCAACTTGTACAGAAAAATAAAAGAAATCCTCCAGCTTCTTGGTTTTGTTCCTCACAACTATATAAAAAGAACTAAATAATGTAAAACTAAACTAACAAAATGATGAAGTTGCTACTTGATGATTCTCTTTTTAATGATGTTGGTCTGGTGCTCTTGTCAAATATTTATAGGCAAAAACAAAGAATACTGACTTCTAAAGCTTTCTAAATTAGAATAGGAAAATAAATTTGTTTAATTAGGAAGTTTCGTCAAAGTATACCTCTTATGTACGACTAAGCAAGTTGATGCACTGCTATGTAATTTCTTCCTACTAAGGCTGCACAGCTATGCAAGAAAATTGGCCTTGTGATGCAAGGCTGTGCATAGGCAATAATAGAGTTACACGGCCAATCAAACTTTTCTTATTTCAAATGCACGGCCAAGTAAAGGTATTTTGTACTTTGTGCAATTTTTGTAGCTTTTGGCTCTTTTTTCTTGTTTTCTTCATACATGGCCACTCATAATTCATGCACGATAGTGTTAATTACCTCTAGACTAAACGATGATTTTATGGCTTTAATTCCTTAAAATTACGAGTTTGACCTAGAACTTTTCATTTCTTGCAATCAAGCCTTTTTTCCTTCAATTTGGCTTTGAAAAACACCAAAACTTACAATTAATCCTTAAAACACAAATTTAAACAATTAAACACAAATTTAACGAAATTAAAGCTAAATAAACTCAATAAAACACCTAAAATCGTACTAAAAATATCATATAATTCACAACTATCAAATACCCCACACTTAAACTTTGCTCAGCCCTAAGCAAATTAGAACAATCCAACTCCTCAAAATAATCAAACTTAAATAAGAAATTATGCATTTCAAAATCAAGATTAGCAATTAACAAAAGCACTAAATATAATTTCTAACTAGAATAAATTCAAACAAGACAATATAAGTTAGTTTTCATATGTGTGTGCAAGACCAAAATATTTTAAGTATTTTTTCAAAAATTAAAACACCAATGCAAATTTATAGTCAAGTTTAGAATGAATGTACACATAAGCATACAAATAGTTTCGCATTTGAAACTCTAGAAATACCATAGGCCTCTTCTTTAGCACCGGAACCTGAAGGTCATCTCCGCTAAACAACTCAAAACAAAGCTTAGAATCACTTAGGTCTTTTAAAGGTTGTAATAGGGCTATAGTATTGTCTATCAAAAAGATTAATCAACGAGAACTAGCCACTCTAAACTCGAATAAATCACAATTATGAAATTTTAAACTTTTAAGCATAATTCCTTCATCCTACTTGCTTACTTAACTCTTTTTTAAACATTGAACACACCCTGGCAGAAACAATAAAACTGAATTCCCCCTCATTTAATTTTACAAATTTGAGAAGTTGCCATTTCATTACTTTTAAAGACCCCACACATAAAATTTTGCCATATATGCTAGTTTTTTTATTGGGTAGCTTCTTTCACTAGCAATACGCAATGACAGAGGTAACATAAGGATATTATACAAGCACTTGACTTCATTTGATAATTTTTGCCCTAAATGAAAAAACTATTCTTATTACACTTAATTAAACTGCCCAATAAATGTAAATCCATCCAAATCTAGAGTGGCTAATTCTAGAGGGTAGATAAAGGCTTTTAGGCTATACGATTAAAAGATAAGTGTAACAAGAATGAAAATATGGCACACATTAAGCATACCTCATTAGGCTCAAATCGGGTGACCGAGGTTAAAAAAATCAAAAGGATAGGAAAACAGTCTTTTTATAAGCTCAATAAGAAAACTTTTCCTAGATTACTTTTTAAGTTGCTTAGCTATTTTTATGCTTTGAAGGGTGATGAGGAATGTTCTAGTGTTCTAAAATTTCTTACTCAACTATTTCATTGCGTTGGTTTTTCTAAGTAACAAAAACTGGTCTTAAGTGTTTCAAAAAGATAGAAACTAACAGATATTAATCAAGTTTGAAAATTAAACTAGCTAGAGATTTATCAAACAACATACTTATTCTACTGCTAAACAAAGATTCTAACTTGCACATTCTACAATTCAAGTTCAACATGTTCAAAATTTTAAGGAAAAAATGGGGCAAACTAAGTTTTTGTGCAAACTAGGTGATAATCTTGAACTACATTCTATTTCTAGCAAGCCTTACAAACTTTAAAAGCAAAGAAATTAAAACTATGAATTAAAAGTTACCATAATAATATCCTAAACATAGAATGTCAAACTAAAACACAAAAATAAATAAAAACATAAAAATAAAAAAAATATTCACGAATTAAAATGAGGGTAAGATGCGTGTACTTTCTAAACCAAAATTGAGCTTTAGTAAGCTCTACCCCCTTCCAAAAATTTTGTGTACCATAGAAAATGCAAAGTGAACTAAGATGATAGAGGTGGAGGTGGCAGGTAGCGCGTCCAAAAATCATACATAAATGTCTCTAAGGTCTGCTTATATAACTTCCAAAATAGTATCTTACATGGTCTCAATCCTGCCTTGTATCCTATCTAGATAAGTTTGCTGGGAAATCAATTAACTACTCAACTAGTTAAGATGAGCCTCTAGCTCAGGTGTAACTGCATCATCTACTGATGGGTCCTCTACTAGAGCTACTCCATTTACATTTTACGCATCTTAATGCTCATCGAAGTGATTACCATTCTCCCATAAATACTCCTCTCTTGTTATCCAATGACAACGTGGCTTAGGCAATAGGATCTGCATTCTTTTAAGCATGACGTTGTCAAAGCAAGGCATATCCCCATCGAGTGTATTGTCGAAGGTAGGGTAAGCAATCATCTCTACTAGAACCATAGCAATCCAACCAATGAAAATGACAAGAACATTAAATGGTATCTTTTGTAATTTTATTGTCCTCTGTGCTATAATCAAAGCACCATTAACAAAAATACGATCGAGCATATAACGAATGAGCGTACTTTGGGATGCATTAACTGCACTAAGGCTATTCAAAAAATTGTAAACACTTTTGGATAAAAACCAATGAATAATTCTCAAAGCATAAACTTTACATCTTCCTCCTTTCTATGGCTCAGGATTCAGTGGATCTTTGGTTTGCTCCTAATTTTCCTCAACATAGGGATCAGATAATTCCACTAAAGCATCTGGTAAGAATCCTAAATGTTCTAAAAACTACTTAAAAGTCATAAAGCAACCTCTCTTTCCAAGTTGAAAACCCACTATACCAGTATTGTCACTATTTCCCTTAAAATAGCACTCAAAATAGTACAAAAATCATGAGCAAGGTTAGGATAAACTTTGGACTTATGATTAATAAACGTCTCCCAACAAATATGTTGAATCAAGGGTAGCACCTTATTCCATAGGTTTCCAGCATGAATATTTAGAAAGAACTAACTGAGATACGCCGGTTGTATATAGTTGTAGGCACTGAAGTATTCAAACTTAGCGGATTTGGCTTCTTCAACATAAGATGGGATGTGTATACCAGATATACTTGAAGCTTTAGAATGCTTAACCTTCTTAGGTGCCACTAAAAAATAAAGATAGCAAGGAGTGAGTAAAGTGACTAACAAACGGTGAAAAGGAAAACAAATCATGTATGAGAGTATATGACAATGGCCAACTAATTTCACGGTGCATGGAAATGCAAGGTAAATCAAGAAAGAGAATTAAGTAAGAGAAGTATGAAGATGTAACAATATTAAAAGTAGTGGCAATAAGCAATATGCAATCATAAATCAAAAATTTTGCCAAAAGAATCAATGATACAAAAACATTTGCAATCAAAATTAACTACAAAATATCATGAAAAAAACTTAAGATATGCATTAACAAGCATTATTGACAATGGAGAAGTAGCTAAGTAAAAGCACGAGTCAAAATATATGCCAAACGTGATAAACAAGAAAGCAAAATTTAATGAACAAAGTCACTTAGGCATTTTATCGAGAAGGTGGTGTGCACATGCTTAATAGGCAAAATAAAGAGCAATTTAAAGGAAGATGACAACCAAAATTCACACCAAGCAATACAAGCAAGCATATTAGATAAATAACAACCAATCATTGAAAAAAAAATGAGAATTGAAGCACAAAGTTGATGTTGAAATGTACCTAAAATGTGTAAAGTACCCATGTTAATTACAATCTTCAAATGAAATGAAATGTTCAAATTAAAAAAAAAACCACAAAGCACTTACTTGAAAGTAATTTCAGGAAGATTGGAGCAAGAAAATTTAGTGAAGTGTGTGAAAATGGTGATAATGGTAATGGAATGTGGGTGAAGAAGAAGAAGAAGAAGAAGAAGAAGAAGAAGAAGAAGAGAAGAGGATGGAGAAGAGGATTAAGTGAGGAGGAGATAAGGAAGAGAATAGGTGGTGGCCGAAAAAGATGAAGAGGGTGCCAAGAAAGAAGGGGTGTGCAGTGGTGCGGGTTAGGTGCCAAAAGGTCACACGAGACAGTAGGGCAACAAGCAAAGAAAAAGAAAGAAGAAAAAATGAAGGCAAATATATATATATATATATATATATATATATATAGCAATGAGGAAATGCACGACCGTGCAAGGATAAGTGCTTGGGCGTGCATGGATGTGTAAGGGAAAGGAAAGAGAAGCACATGGCCAGTGCAGGTGGGAAAGGAGTGTTGTGCACGAGGGCATATGGAGGTACGCGGGAGCGTATGGGATAGCTGTCTTGGTGCATGGCCGCATGGAGGACTTTGAATTTTTTTTGCCATAAAATTTTGCTTGTTTCGTGCTAAAATTTTCCAAATTTACTTCTAATTTCCCATTTCACCTACATGACTCCTACAATCTAGTTTTCATTCAAAATGGCTCTTTCTCTTGTAATGCATAAAAATTACTTTCAAAAATTTGCTTGTAAAGCATAATTAAATCAATATGGTCAAAAATTGATGAATTACTCCCGACTTCTGTATTTTTACCCCTTTAAATTCCCTAAAATTTCATATTCAACTCTGTATTTATTTAATTTATGAATCTAAACTAAAAAAAAAACTTAAAACCAACTAAAAACACACAAAAATAAAAAATATACTCACATAAAAAATTAAAAAAAGGAAGAGATTTGCAGTTCTGAGTTTAAGAGTCCTCAACTAGACTTTCAAACCAACTTTAGTAATCCCGAAGTATGATGGTTGCCTTAGCAACTTCATGTTGTCCAATTTTATACAATTTGAGCTGATGACCATTCACCTTATATTCATGTCCATCCCTTAGATTTTTTATGGTCAACACTTCGAAATTATTGCTTGACAAGACTTGATATAGCCCGAGCCATTTGGATTTTAGCTTTCCTGAAAACAAATGCAAATGACCGTTATATAATAATACCAACATACTTGGAGCAAAGTCTTTCACCTTTAAGCGCTTATCATACCAACGCTTTGTTTTCTCCTTATAGATGGTTGCATTGTCATATGAACATTGTTGAATTTCTTCATGTTCATTAAGTTGTAATTGTCTCTTTTCTCCTACATTCCTTAAATCAAAGTTAAGAAATTTTGTAGCCCAATATGCTTTATGTTCTAATTCAACCGAAAGGTGACATGTTTTTCCAAAGACTATTCAATAAGGAGGCATACATATAGGGATCTTAAATGCGGTTCTATAGGCCCAAAATGCCTCATCTAACCTTTGGGACCAATCTTTCCTAGAGTTATTCAATATTTTTTCTAAGATTAATTTCAGTTCACTATTAGAGACCTCCACTTGTCCATTTGCCTAAGGATGGTACGAGGTAGCTATCTTATGGTTGAAACCAAATCTTTTAAGCAAGGTTTGAAATTGATGGTTGACAAAGTGTTTGCCTTCATCACTTATAATGGCCCTTGGTGCTCCAAACCTAGTAAAAATATTTTTCCCAATAAATTAAAGCACAGAAACTCTGGCATCACAATTTTTAGTAGTTGTTGCTTCTACCTATTTACTAAGATAATCCACAACTACTAAAATGTATTCAAAACCAAATGAATTTAGAAATGGTCCTATAAAATCTTATACCCATACATCAAAAATTTCTACCTCTAGCACATTATTTATAGGTATTTCATCTTTTTTAGAAATGTTACCTATACTTTGACATCTATCATAGATTTCAATAAAAGACTTAACATCCTGAAATAGAGTAGGCCAAACCAAACCTGATTGAAGAATTTTCTGTACCATACAATTAAACCCATGATGACCTCCAACTTCTCCTCCATGGCATTGTCACATTATATTTGCTTGTTTATCTTTTGGATTGTATCATCTAAGCACTTGATCTGGGCAAATCTTGATGAGGTATGGATCATCCCAAAGATAATGCTTGGCATCTACTTGAAGCTTTTTCTTTTATTACCAAGTGAAATCTTTAGGAAGATATCCTCCTGCAAGGAAGTCAGCTATATTAACATACCAACGAACTGAATTTTCAGAAGTATAAAAAAAACAAACATGTTCATCAGGAAATAAATTTGAAATTTCACCCTTTTCAATGTTAGCATGATCCAATCTAGATAGATGGTCAGCTACAAAATTCTCAACTCCTTTCTTATCCTTTATCTCAACATCAAACTCTTGTAACAGCAAAACCCATCAAATAAGCCTCGGTTTGGAATTCTTCTTAACAAAAAGGTGCCTTAATGCAATATGATCCGACCACACAGTAACTTTGGAACTAAGGAGACAAGATCTAAATTTTTCAAAAGAAAATACAATTGCCCAAAGTTAATTCTCTGTGGTTGTATAATTAACCTGAGCTTTAGTGAGTGTATGACTGGCATAGTAGATAGTGTAGAAAATCTTCTCCTTCTGCTATCCTAACACTACTTCTATTGTATAGTCACTAGCATCACACATAATTTCAAATGGTAAGCTCCAATCTAGTGATGCAATGACCGATATAGTGACTAACTTTTGCTTTAATAAATTAAAAGCCTGCAAGCACTCATCATCAAAGTTAAATGCAGCATCTTTAAGTAATAAATTAGATAATGGCTTAGTTATTTTAGAGAAATCCTTAATAAATTAACAGTAAAACCCAACATGACTAAGGAAACTTCTAACACCTTTAACATTAGTTGAAAGAGGTCATTTATCTATAACATCAACTTTTGCTCTATCTACTTCAATTCCTTTCTCGAAGATCCTATGCCCTAGAATAATCCTTTCTCTAACCATAAAGTGATATTTTTCCTAATTAAGAACAAGGTTCATCTCTTGACACCTTTTTAAGACCAAAGCAAGATTATTCAAACATGACTCAAAATCATGACCATATAGTGTAAAATCATCAATGAAAACTTCCATGAATTTTTCAAGAAAATCATGAAATATAGCCATCATGCATCTTTAAAATGTGGCAGGGGCATTACAAAGATCAAAGGGCATCCTTCTATATGCAAATGTTACATAGGGACATGTAAATGTGATATTTTCTTGGTCCTTTGGGGCTATAGGTATTTGCATATACCTCGAATATCCATCTAAGAAATAATAAAATTTATTTCCTGCCAGTCTTTCTAACATTTATCAATGAAAGGTAATGGAAGTTGATATTTTCTAATGGCATTATTTAATTTCATATAGTCTATGTATACTTTCCATCTCCTCACTGTGTGTGTAGGGATTAATTCATTATTGTCATTGGTTATAGCAGTCATACCTCCTTTTTTAGGTACACATTAAACTGGACTAACCCAATTACTATCAAAAATGGGATAAATAATACCTGTATCGAGGAGTTTAAGTACCTTCTTTTTCATCACTTCTTGCATTGTCGGATTTAGTCGCCTTTGGGGTTGTACCACTAGCTTGAAGTCATTCTCCATAGGTATCTAGTGCATATAATAACTGGGGTTAATTCCTTTTAGATCAGATGTTGCCCAACCAATTACTTCTTTATGCTCTTTGAGTACTTTAATGAGCATCTTTTCTTCTAAACCTGTCAATAAAGATGAAATAATTACTGGTTTTGCGTTATCCTCTAAAAATACATACTTTAAATGAGATAAAAGATTTTTGAGTTTAGAATTTTCTCCCTTATGAAGGGATAGTTTATCCTTCATATTTTCATCTTCACTGTGCTCTTTTTCAAAATCCTATATCAACTCTTTTTCCTTGGCTTCCAATTCCTTTTTTTTTCTTTGGATGCATCAAACAGTCTTGAAGTTCATCAACTAGAATGATTTTTTCTTGTTTTTCTTTGATACACACTTTAACACTATCAGCAAAATAAATCGATTCTTCAAAGTCATATGAGGGATGTTTCATCACTTTGTTCACATTGAAGACCATTTCTTCCTCATTAAACCTTAAAGTGACCATTTGGTCATGAACATCCATTAAAGCTCTCGTCGTGTTCAAAAAGGATCTACCCATTATCAAAGGTACCTTTCGATCCTCCTCCATATCCATAATCATAAAATCCATTAAAAATATAAAATTTCCTACTTTCACTAACAAATCCTCAATAATATTCTTCGGTCTTTTCACATATTTATCTGCCAACTATAGTGTTATTCGGGTCTTCTTGATATCTTCAAAGTTTAATTTTTTGCAAATTGAATAAAGCATTAAATTAATGCTAGCACCCAAATCACATAAAACATGTCGAACAAAGTTATCTCCTAATTCACAAGGTAATGTAAAAATACCAAGATCTTCTAATTTTGCTGGAATTTTATTCATTAAAATAACACTACAGTTTTCAGATAGTTGGACCATTCCCACACCTTATAGCTTTTTCTTATTAGTGCAAAGCTCTTTCATGAATTTAGCATATTTAGGCATGTGCAATAAAGCTTCAGAAAATGGTAAATTTACATACAACTTTTTAAACATGTCTATAAATCTAGTTAATTACTCATCTTGCTTTTCTTTTCTAGCTAAAGTGGGTAAAGGCAACTGAGATTTATCAGTAGAAATAATTTTTTCCTTACCAGTACCTTTCTCAATAGTATGAGGTACTTTCTCAATAGTTTTAGAATTAGAAACACTTACCTCCATTATTGGTTCCACTCTTTGAGAAGAATTCATACCAATTTTAGCTTTTTCTAGCTCTTTTCCACTTCTTGAGGTGATTTCATTGGCTTCCTCCTTTGGATTGCAATCTACATTACATGAAAAGGTTCATTGAGCTCTGTTGGACAGTGAGTTAGCAAGTTGCCCTATTTCATTTTCTAGGTTCCTAATGGATGCCTCTTGGTTTATCATCCAAATGTCTTAAGATTTCCACCTAGTGTCTTAACTAGCAATAATTGCATTTTCAGGAGCCATAAAATTTGCAATCATTTCCTATATATTTGATTTCTTTTCTTATAAGGGTAGGGGTTGAGGTTTTTGAAATCCAAGTGGTTGATAAGGTTGTGAGTGATATGTAGACTAGTGGTGTGGTTGGGCTTGATTTTGGTAATGAGAATGGTTATTATTTTGAGAGGGTTGGTTCTAATTAAATAGAGCCTTAGGATAAGGGTTAGAGGTGGATGTTTGATTTCCTTCTCTTCATGCAAAATTAGGATGATTTTTTCATCCCAAGTTTAGGTATTACTATAAAGGTTTAAAGCATTTACTTCCTCTAATGATCTGTCACCATTTTTAAATCCAGGTGCTCCTTGTGTTCCTGCATAAGCATCACACTCATTAGACAACATAGATATATTTTTAGCTTTAAGCTCTTTTATTTCTTTTAAATGTTCTTTTCTCATTAATTCCATTTGAGCCTTAAGCATAGCTATTTCATCTACACTATGTACTCCCTGTTTCTTTTGTGCAACTTTAGAAGTTACCCATTGAGCGTCATTGGTAGCCATCTCATTAAGAAGCAAGAATGCTTCTTTAAGAACTTGATTCATAAAACTACCATTTGATGCTACATCTAATAAGGACCTCATTGCTTGAATAGCCCCTGTATATAAAATAAGCATTAGTTGTTAAATAGGAAATTCATGATGCAGACAATTTTTTAAAAGTCTCTTAAATCTTTCTCGAGCTTCATAAAATTGCTCCTCATAGAACTACTGAAAGTCATTGATTTGTTTCTTAATGAGGGCTTTCTTAGTAGGTGGGAAAATTTTGTACAAGAATATTTCTTGCAGTTGTTGCCAAGAATAAATGGACTAATTGGGTAGCATTTGTAATCAATCTCTAGCCTTTTCCTATGAGTGTAAAAGGAAAAAGTTTAAGCCTAATAGCATCAATTGATACATTCGGGATTTGCACAATGTTGTTAACTTCTAAGAACATATCTAGGTGTTGTACGGGATCTCCTATACCTGAGCTTGAAAACTGGTTTCTTTGTACCATCTTAATGGTAGTAGGTTTTATCTCAAATGGCTGGTGATAAGGTATCCTAATAGTTCTATGTTCTTCATTTTACCTAGGAATAGCATAGTTCCTAATGGTCTTGGATCTAAACCCATTCCCTAGAGCTTGATATATAACATTTTGCTCTTCTATCCTAGGAGATGGTGGGTCAATTACAGGTGGATTTTCATAAGGTAGACCATCGGTGTTAAGAGGTGGGTCTATTTCTTCGTTATTCATGGTTGCTCTTAACCTCCTATTTCTATGAAATGTCCTCTCAATTTCAGAGTCTATGGATAATATTGGGTCGTTTCTCACCATAAACTAATCACACCTACAAAATCAAAGAAAATAAAATCAAAAAATAAATAAAATAATAATAATAACACAAAATTCACTTAAAAATCAAAAAATAAGTAAACAAATGCCAGTGTATTCCCCAGCAACAGTACCAAAAACTTGACCAATGTCTAGCAAGTGTACTGGATCGGCTAGTAATATAGGAAAATATAAATTAAGAGCCTAGATATCGAACCTAAGGGAAACTTGTATTTGTACGAAAGAATTTTGAATTTTAGAATGAATTTTGTGTTTAAAAGATAAAAGAAAAATCCCAAAGATTATGATTTTAAAACTTAATTAAAATTTAAAAAAGAAAATTAGACAACTAATTAAAATAAACAACTGACATAAATAAACTAGATTTTAAATGAAAGCAAGTAAATAGACTTGAGAAAAATCAATATTAAAACAATTATCACTAAAGGACTATCCACCTTAATTTACATTGCAATGACTTAAATCCAGTTAGAAATACCAATGATTATGGAAAAACCAGATGAAATAAAGCCTGATACCTTGAATCAAGAATATCTTTCTTAAGCATTAAATTCTCGTTTAAAAACAATTTAACACTTAGCATAAAAATCCAGTTTATATTTCTAAATATTCATTGAATTCTTTTACAAGAAATTTCAACTCCAATTTATTCTTAGTTCCTCCTTTCTTAGTATTAATTTATATTATCAATACACAACTATCTCAAAGTCAAAAAATAATCATGCATAGTCAATAAAACATTAACCCAAGAACATACAAATCAATGATAGTGCCTAAACCAATTTTTAGTTATTGATTCAATAAACCAAGAATTAATCTTAACACAATCAAAGATAAGAATATGCTTAAAATCAAGAAATAATAAACTAATATTAAAATTAAAGCTCAATCAAGTCATCACAATACAAATAAAGGCTTCAAGTATCCTTTAGCAAAGTAAAGAAACTACTCACTACTCATATTGAAAATTAAAGCTAAACTAATGATAAGAGTCAAAAACAAAGAGTTAAAGAAGCTCCTTTAATCAACTTGTACAGAAAAATCAAAGAAACCCTCCAACTTCTTGGTTTTGTTCCTCACAACTATAGAAAAAGAACTAAAGAAAGTAATAAAGTGATGAAGTTGCTACTTGATGATTCTCCTCCTTGATGATGTTGTTCTGGTGTTCTTATCGAATATTTATAGGCATAAATGAAGAATACTGACTTATAAAGCTTCCTAAATTAGAATAGGAAAAGAACTTTGTATAATTAGGAAGTTTCATCAAAGTCTGCCTCTTATACACGGCCAAGCAAGTTGAAGACTAGATTAATGCACTACCATGTAATTTCTTCCTACTAGGGTTGCATGGCCATGCAAAAAAATTGGCCTTGTGATGCACGGTCGTACATATGCAATAATGGAGTTGCACAGCCAATCAAGCTTTTCTTCTTTCAAATGCACGGCCAAGTACAGGTATTCTGTACTTTGTGCAATTTTTGTAGCTTTTGGCTCATTTTTCTTGTTTTCTTCATATGCGGCCACTCATAATTCATACACAGTAGTGTTAATTGCCTTTGGACTGAACGATAATTTTCTAGCTTCAATTCCTTAAAATTATGAATTCAACCCAAAACTTTTCATTTCTTGCAATCAAGCCCTTTTTTCCTTCAATTTGGCCTTGAAAAACATCAAAACTTACAATTAACCCTTAAACACAAATTTAAACAATTAAACTAAAATTCAACCAAATTAAAGCTAAATAAACTCAATAAAACACCTAAAATCATACTAAAAGCATCATATAATTCACAAATATCACTCCACTTTAGCATTGCATTTCACCCTCAAATAGATGATCAGTCAAAGTGGGTGATTTAGATATTAGAAGATATGTTACGATGTTTTGTACTCGAGTTTGGTAGTAGTTGGGAGAAATACTTGTCTTTAGTAGAGTTTGCCTGCAATAATAGCTACCAGTCTAGCATAAATATGCCTTCTTTTGAGGCACTGTATGAAAGCAAATGTAGAACTCCTTTGTGCTGGACAGAACTGAGTGAAAAGAAGCTTGTAAGATCTAAATTGCTCAGTGACTCAAAAAAAAAGTCCAACTCATCAAAGGTAGATAAAAAGAAGCTATGGATAGCCAGAAATCTTGTGCAGACCTAAAAAGGAAAGACATAGAGTTCTAGATCGGAGATAGAATTTTCCTAAAGGTATCTCCGTGGAAGAAAGTTCTAAGATTTGGCAAGAAGGGCAAGCTAATTCCAAGATTTATTAGCCCTTATAAGATACTTCAGTGAGTGGGTCCTGTATTTTATCTGTTGAAGTTACCATCGGAGTTAAAAAATATGCATGATGATTTTCACGTGTCAATGCTCCTAAGGTATCGATCTGATCCTAGCCATGTGATCACACTAGAAGAAATCCAAGTGCAGGTCGATATGACCTATGAAGAGATACTAGTGAAGATCCTAGATAGGCAGATTAGATAGCTTTAGAATAAGCAGGTTCCACTAGTGAAGGAAGCTACATAAAAACCAAAAGCTGCTATGAGATGGCAATATCCTCTGCTCTTCGATACAAGTAAATTTTGAGAATGAATTTTCTTTTAGTAGAGAAAAATTGTTATAAACTCAACATCGGATCAGCTGTTAATAGTATTTTTTAATAGTGAACAATGCTTTCAGGGTAAAAAGTACAACCGAAGGTGAAAAATATTTTATTTTACCATCAAAAAATATTGATCACCATTAGTCTGGGATTGAAATTTGGAGTGAAATCGAGGTTAAATAGGCCTTTAAAATTTAAAATTACGAAAAATGAAACGATTTGGTTCAAAGGTTAACTAGGTTGACCTAGGTTTGATCGAGCCTTTAAAAATAGCAAATGAGGTCTAAAAATTATAGATTTGCCTAAACTGATGTGTAGAATAATTTTTCTATAAAAAGTTAATTCTTCGATGACATCGGTAATTGTTGAATTGAACCGATCATATTGAATAGAATCGATAACGAACTTCGATTAGGCTAAAATTTTGTATATAGCCTATTTTGAGCATGATAATAATGATGGAATCCAATTTAGGTTAATTTGGATTTAGAAAGTGAGAGAATCATAAATATTTTCATTTTAGGCTTAAAAAATGGAATTTAGGCTAGTTAGATGGGTTTTGGGTTAGACCTCTATCAAAGCCACTATAAAAAGGGAAAGGAGAGTAGATTTTTTATATGTGATCCTTATCACTTTAGCTGTTCCTTTCTCCCTTTCTTTGGTTGAACCCCATCTTTCTCCTCTCTATCAAATTTTTTCAATTCTCATCATAGTTTTTACCCAATCCAAGCATCCTAGGTGGAGTTATATCTCCCTAAAGGAGTCACTCAACCTCAACTCTTTGATTTGAATGGATTAAGTGGTAGAAAACAAGGGTGAAAGTGAGAAGAGTCAAATTGAGGTAAGGGAAAATCAAGCCTTAATTTTATTTAAGGGTGCCTACAGTGTTTTCAGGTGTCTAAAGTTCATTTATGGTGTTAATTTAAACATAAAAGATCAAAAAATTAAGGTTTTTCTTAATGAAAGTTTCAGCCATGATAAGTTCTCCAAGTAAGGGACAATCATAGAAGGCCAAAGGCAGGAAAAATGAAACTTAAAGGAGCTAAAGCAAGGGTGTAAAGTTAGTGACTATGGAATCCAAATATTTTCCTTAATTTGGCATGATTTTGCTTTATGAAACCTAAGCCAACCTATGAAAAATGCATGTATAATTGAAATTAAACTTAGAATAATGATTTATGACCTTGAATATGGCCATTAGAATATTTAATTAGAATTATAAGTTATGGTAAGGTAGGTAACCCTTTATGACCAAATGGTTTCTTAGTGAAGATCAAAGTATATTTTTTATTTTTGATGATTTATGCCATAAAATGAATATAGAGATGAAATATTATATCCATAAATTTTATTAGAATTTATGAAAATTATTCGAATGTTGTTTAGAAGAGAATTAGTTTATGTATAAAGTGAACTTGTTAAATTATTGAGAAATCATTCATAATTTGAGTGAAAATGATAAATTATAGTGATATAATTCATAAATTGTACAAAAGTGATGAAAGAACTGGCTGATTAATGTATTGTAGTGAAAAAGCAAATGAAACTGTTAGAAATCTGAAAATTGAATTGAAATTAAGTGAATGTTGCCCGTAGTAGTGGTCAGGAGATCAAAATCTAACTCAGAATATAATTGGCTAGCCATAAGGACACTTATACCACGGTACAAGTCATGGCGACTTGCTTTGCTATGGTAGGATCGTACTGATCTCCTATAGTATCTGATTTATTCTATAGAATATAGTCTTTTGGGGTTATTTCTCTATCTATACTTTGGGCTTATGGGTTCATATTCCCTATATCCGGTCTGAAGATTTCTGCGGGAATTGTACTAAGGGCATAAATGTAAAAATACAAAAAGAAAAGTAAAATAAAGTTTAGAATGAAAAAAGACCTAATTGAAAAGAAATAAAAAGTTTATGGATAAAATGTTAATTTTCTCAAATGTTGAGATTAATGAGTAAAAATGATAAAGTAATGACTGAAAAGGGTAAATGGTAATTTATTGTACAAACAGCCTAAAAATAAACTTTTCTGAAGTGAAAGGAATAAAATGTAATTTTGCATGAAAATAGTTAAAATAAGGACCAAATGGTAATTTTGTAAGCCAATAATTGAATATGAAGTGAAAATAAGTAAACTAGTGCCAATTTTGTAATTAACGTGTAAAAAGGGCAATTTTGTAATTAAATGTAAAAGTAAGGACTAAATTGAAAATTTTGCCAAAGTAATGGTATTAATTTGTATTGACATATTAAGAACATTGGCAATTGTATTTTTGATAGATATTTAACAAATTTTGCATAATTAATTCAATTATGCTTGTTTGGAAAATGCTTTTATTTATAGTCATCATTGAGCATATTTAATGCTCAACACATAGTGTTTGTTGTTTGTATGTTCTGAAGAATGTCTGGAACAATAATACACAAAGGAAAAAATTTTGAAGAAAAAGGAAATCGGAATTATTTTTTGGTATTGGCATATATATTTAGTTAAACTGTAAGTAAAGAATTGGTTTGTAATTGAACAGTATTTGCGTATATGCATATTGATAAGAAGTGGATTGTATGAATGGATATATGTATATTCTGTTATGAATTGTTGTGCCCCTGAGGGGCTGTGAATTAATTTTTTTAATATTGGGTAGGCAAGTTTTTAAGACGTCCTATTGCCGAAATTTTATTAAATGAATAGTAAATTGGACAGTTATAGGTCAATCGACAAGTTTGATTTGAAATCTTTAGTGATGAAAAGAATATGTTATTAATGGATTAATTAAGATTTAATATATGATTTTGAAAAAAAATTCTGGCTTAATCGCTTAAATTTGTAGAACCGTTATAGTAAGGTTGTTACATATTAAGCCTTAATTTCACGTAGTAGTTGATGGATAGGCATGCCTATAAGAAAATAGTGATTACAGCTGCTAGTGTTGACTCGAGATGTTATGTCTCAAGTGTCTGATATTGCTCATCAATATCCCATGTTTGTATCCATTATCCACCATCAATGGGAATTCAAGCTATAAAAGTGATTGAATTGATAATTATTAGTGAGTAATTAATAGTGTAAATGCCTTGGTGTCTTGGTATAATGCTAGTGTCTTTTAGTGATATTATCGGTGCGATTAATAAATGATAGTGCAATTCTTCTTAATGTACAAGATTGTTACTATAAGTGTATGTGTATTATGACATGATAATGCATGCTATTATATTATATTCATTAGCATATTATATTGTTTATGTTTAAGACTTCACTAATAAGTTAATTTTATTGTCTTAATCCCCACTAAGCCATTACTTAATATGGGTGTTCTTCCCCTGTAGGTAGACAAGTGTAAACTAAAAGTTTCAATTTTCAAGTCAACATCTGCAAACCACTAGGGATAAAGTTTGTAGAGTATTTCAATATATGGTTATTTTGTATTGTAAACATAAATGTTATGTAATGTGTGTAGTGAACAAGTGTTGTAAATACTTTATAACCATCATAAGTTAATATATGTGTTTGTACATATTACAAAATGTGAAATTGTATGTAACTGAGTAGGATAATTTTACATATAAAGAAGCATGATTATAAAGGTGTAATGAGCTTGTAATTGAAATATAATATAATAGGATAAGTTTATTGAGATTGGCAATGCTCTTATATTCCTTCTATGGGGTATAAAGGTGTCACAATTTAAATGGTATCAAAATGTAGGTTTAGGTAGTTATGGATGATAAGATGTTAGGGAATAGATTATACATGTGTTTATATAGTGTTGTGGCCTTAATGAAGATGTTGTCTTGTGTAGGGTCAAGACGGAATCGGATCCTAGTAAAAATGTAGGTGAGATGGATGGAAGTGTAAATTCAATGCATGATAACCCTTTTGCACCTGAGCAACCACCACCAGTAGGAGATTTAGTTCCACCTCCAGTAGCAATTCTTCTTCCTCTCCATACTACTTTTGTGCTCATAATTTTACTTAAAATGGAGCTTATGTAAATTGGCTAATTTAAGGTGACTTCAATGGGATTTTGCTTAAATTTTTATCATTCATTTGTTCTAAAATATGAGAAGCTAGAATTATAGATTGGATTGAATATTGATGTGTATTTTGAATGTGTTTTAGTTGGAGAAAATAGCAAAAACAAAGGAAAAGAGAATGAGGAATTCTGAAGGAGTAAACTTGGACCAATTTTGAAGGTATGGGAGTTTCTACTTCATTTGCATGCATCCTAGTTGTTCTAGGGTTTTAAATGCATTCCAATAGAACTATAATTTATGTTAAAGTTCATAAATGAGGAATATATGCATGAAAAGAGTGATTTATGTCTTAAATGGCATAACTCTTTCTTTAGATTTCAAAATGAGGTGATCCTAATTGGAAATGAAATATAAGACATATATACACAACTTTGTAGAAGACATGGAAACTTTAATCCATCCCTAAAGTTCTCAAAATTTAGCTTGAAGTTGAATGACCTCTGCTGCCTTGTTATCTAAAGTAGTTTGCACTTTTTCATTAATATCTTAATATTTAAAAGTTATAATTAAGTGATTTTTAATGTTATGGAAACTAAAATCATAGATGAACAACTTTTTAGAAGACACTTTGCCCCAAAATTTCATTTTCTAATTGAAAAACTCGGTGCAAGATTAGGTAAAATTGTTGTCTAACATCACCTCGGTAGAGGGACTTTTCTCCTCTACTGAGGCACCCACCTCTAGATTAACCTCCTCATTCGAGGGAAATATCACCCGAGTTAAGGAACCCACCTGTTTGGCCTCCCTTCACTAAGCAATGTGTTCAAATAAGTGCATAATGCATCACCTTGCTAGAGGTTAAATTTACCTCCACTGAGGTACTCCCTATATGGACCAAATGTGAAATTTAAGTGTTCAAAACATTACCAAAACCCATTTAGACACTCTAAAATGTAATTAGACCACATTAAACTTGGAATTAAGGGAGTAATATATGACATGAAAAAAATATAAAGTATAACAAATTAGTGAAGTAAAGTTATAGACTAAACCTTGATATATATGAACATAAGCATAAGAATACATACAACTAATTAACGAATGTCATGAATATGATTAATGATATACCTAATGTTACATGTTACATGATAAGTGATAACTATGTTTAAAGTGTATCTTAAGTGTGATTAATTATGAATTATGTAGGGATATTGTTGCACATTCTATTACGTATAAACTATATGATCTTACATGTATTGGATGTGATAATCTTTATTGATCAAATATTTATTGAGCCTGAATTTCATATAGTAGTGGATATATAGGCATGCCTATAAAGGGATAGTGATTGCAACTACTAGTGTTGACACTGAAAGGTGTCCAGTGTTTCGATACCTATTGGTTTTAGTGACTCGAGATTATTATGTCTCAAGTGTTTAATACTGCTCATCTGTATCCAATGTTTGTACCTGTTATCCACCATTAATGGAAATTCAGGCTATAAAAGTGATTGAATTGACAATTATTGGTGAGTGATTAATAGTATAAATTCCTTGGTATCTTAGTATAATACTAATGTCTCTTAGTGATATTATCGGTACAATTGATAAATAATATTGCAATTCTTCTTAATGCATGACACTATTACAATAAGTGTATGTGTATCGTGACATGATAATGCATGTTATTACATTATATTGATTAGTATGTTATATTGTTATGTTCAAGACTTCACTAAAAAGTCAATTTTATTGTTTTACTACCCACTGAGCCATTGGTCAGCACAAGTGTTCTTCTTATAGGTACACAAGTGTAGACTAAAAGTGCCAGTTTTCAAGTCAACATCTGCAAGCCACTAGGGAGAAAGCTTGAAGATTATTTTGGCATATGGTCATTTTGTATTGTAAACATAAATGATATGTAATGTATGTAGTGAACAAGTGTTGTAAATGCTTTATAAACATCATAAGTTAATATATGTGTTTAAATATATTACAAAATGAGAACTTGAATGTAACTTAGTAGGATAATTCTACACATGAAGAAGCATGATTATAAAGGTTTAATGAACCTATAATTGAAAGATAATCTAACAGTATGAGTTTATTGAGATTGACAATGCTCTTATAGTCCTTCTAGGGGGTATAAAGTTGTCACACATCTGCCTGACCTATCTCCTATGCCGGTTTATCTGCCTGACCTTCTTGAGCCTTCTCTGGCTCATCTTGCCCATCCTTATCCATATACAGCTTGGTACTATAGGGTCGAGACCGTACCTCTGTCTAGTCTCTGGTATAGTCAATAGCCTATACTTTCTCTTTCTCCCATCGATCAGCTTAACCATCTTCATGGTGACTACTGCCTGTAAGTCAATATGGATGCCCTCTGGAATGTAGTCACCAAACTTGCTCTCATTTTCCCTAGTGACCAAAGTAGTCTCCTATGCATATCTGGGTAGTGGGCTAATTGGTTACTCTAACCAACGATGTAATAATCATGCGTGATGTCTACAAACCTACTCTTCTGCATCCCCTACAAGTTGGTGACATTGGCTGAATTAATCTAAACTAGTCCACCTGTACATCCCAAGTAAGAACTGGCAACACCCTCTGAATAAACTGATAAATCTGGGTGGTCAATATGGTACTCTTTGCAGTATCCAATCGATATATAGTGCCCGATAGTGTCACTGCTCTTCATCTATCTCGGTCTATAAGCTTATGGGATGTGACCAAATCAAGACCAATCAATAGACCTATGGCCTATGTGAACCAACGATATATGATGCTGTACAGTATGCCTAATGCACAAAACTGGACTATCCCCTTCTACATATTTGAACTCTAATAACCCCTGTACTACAGTGTAGCTAGGACCTCTCGAGTCATATCGAGGTAAATCCTATATGTTGAAGTGGAGAATTCCATCTAACTTAGCCTGGCTAAAAGCCTATAGGCCTACTCTAATAACACAAAGTCTTATAAAAACTATATGGCCATAAACTGACTGGATCTGTGCTGCACCCATAACAAGGCTTTATATCTGGCAGCCTGCTAAGGCATCATATAGACTGGCACCTACCAAAGTGACTATGCACGTGTGGTCCTATGAGGCATCCTACAAAGAAAGTTATATGTTAGTTTTGGGGTTGTGTTGGTTCATAAGTAAGCTAATATATTTAGAATTTACAAGAATATTTTTAGTATGTCGGCTAAAAGGTAGATAGCCAACCTGCACAGAGATCCGCACTAAGTGCCGCAACATGATATATAACATCCTAAACCCTTTACCCAATGTTCTAATAAATATGCATGACATATGAGACATAATACGTATATTTCACATTTTAGGAGAATTTAACAAAACTTTTGGCAACATTCAAGCTTGGAATGTGACTGCCCTCTGCACAAAAAGACAATTTACAACAACACAGGTAGGCCACCATGGCCACTAAATAACATAATTTACATCTTACAAGTTTGTAATGGAAACTTGGGCAGTATTCCGACTAGGAATGTGACTGCCTCCTATACAAAAAGATAATTTACAGCAATAAATGCCATCATGGCCACCAAACAACATAATAAGAAAATAATTGGGGTGTAATTACAACATGTGTGTGAAGGTGTAAAATATGTCATTGGCAAAAAAAAGCAAAGTTAAAAGTTCATGCATTCATACATAAAGTTTTTTGTAGGCTTATGTGCTCATATATAAGGTTTATTCCTAAATGCAGTATCATGCAAAAGAGTTTTAAGTTGCACTACTATCCTACCATGCATTATTTTTTTCTAAACTATAAGACATATAATATGCAAGCTATACTTCTTTTAAGGTTTAAGAATATCCAGAAGTATAAAAAATATTGGATCAAATAAATAAAAATAGAGAAAAAAATAAGTAAGGATGCTTACTCGTGAAAGATGAAAGAAGAAAATAATAGAAAATAGCAAAAGTAAATTGCCACCTAAAGTGTGCCTTGCTCCCAGAAGTCTCCAGGTGTAAACGAATTGAAGAAAAGATCAAAAACAAAGAAGAACTGCCCAAAAAAGGAAGATAAAGCTTGATATTGGAAAAAAATGGTGGTTTGCCAGAAAAATGAGGACGAAGGCCTTTTTATACCATTTTTCGAGTGAGGGAGGAGAAGCTCATCCTTCGCTAGCAACAGATGGGATTGAGAGATGTCTCGTCCCTCTCCACCAAATAATCATTTTGCCCCTTTACTCAATTTTTATTTTTATTTTTCTATATTAACCCCCTTTTTCTTCCTTTGTAAACCCTTTTCTTTGTTTTTGATCTCTTTTATCCTAAAAAATATTTAAGAATATTTATTTACATCTTCATTACATATTTTTTATATTATTTACATATGTTATTTATTTTATTGTTATGTGTATCCAAAAACCCAAAATACCCCTTGAAATTCATTGTGTCCCCTGAACTTCATGATCCTTTGACTTCAGAATCTTTCCAATCATTTATCTAGGCCATCAAACTTTTGGATTCTCTATAAAATTGGAAATAAGAGAAAATGCACATATATACATACGATGCATGTGGCATGCAAAAAAAATTACTTTTGGCCTTCTAAAGGTGACAGAAGGTTGCCCATGGCTCGCTCCTTTCGAGCGACATGCATGGTTCACCACTTTTTTTATAAATAGTGCTTCAAATTTCTTGGTTTTTGTGCCATTGACCTCTCACTTTCCAAGGAAGCTATTACCGGGTATTTTCTCTCTTTCTCTTTCCTTTCTTCATTTTTTTTGTTTATTTTCCTTACAGTTATTTATTTTAACCTGTCATTTTTGTACTTAGATTACTTGAAATTCCAATACATGACTTCTAGATTTGAGAAATTACACCAACTATTGGATGACCTTAGAACTTAGGAGGATCCCCTTTTGGCTTTTTACTTAAGTTTGAGGTTTCTAAGGAAAGTATCCTTAGATAGGAACCTATTGCTTTTTGTTGTTCGATACTAGGACCCAATGTTCCACATGTTTAGATTTACACATTAGGATTTAAATTCCCTACCATAGGAGTTTGCTACTATAGTCGATGTCAAGTTCGAGCTCGATACCTATTCGTGCCTGCCCTCTCTTATTTCTAACTATCCTAGGGAGATAGTTTGTGCCCTAGGCATTCTTCATTCTGAAGCTAGAGGTTTGATACCTTATGGGAGGATGTTTTCACTGGAACCTTTGATCGATGTATTGGCTGATTTTGATGACATACCCACCTTCCAATTTAGTGTGGTACTACTTTGCTGTCTTGTTCATATTAGTGGTTATGCCCTAAGCCATACATTTAGTTTTTTTATGTAATATCGCATTTCATTTTATAAAATTGGATTTTCTTCATGTTATTATATTTTGCCATGTTAGAATATAATAATGTTTATAAATAACAATTTAATGTTATTTTTGGCTATCCCTAGTCATTTATCATTAAAGAAATAATGATAAATAAAGACTAGTATGAGTTTAATTAATAATCATGGGATAATTATATTTGGTAATATAAATCAAACTTGTAGGTACTTGTTGGAGAACAAGATACTTGATAGACCCGCTATGAGATACTATATGGGTTAGTGTCATTAGTGATCTCATAATAGTTATGTTATCGATCCTTAGACCCGGGATTATCATAGTATCCTATATGAGAAACATTATGTTTTGACATAATCAAACATTATCTTTAATCGGATAATAATAAAGGTTATGATTGGACATGATGAGAATCATGCAAAGGATAGTGAATAATCAAGATTGAATTTATCCCTCTCTTATGAGAGAGATATTTATTGGACCCCTTGATAAGTAGGATTGAGAAATGCATGGTCGTGCTCAAATGAATTGGAGCGATCAATTTCATTTAATATTATCAATCTACTTAGTGATTGAGAAATTATATATTTGGACTATATAAGTTTGACATGGACCATGACTTATGTTCAAACAAGATATTGTGTGACAAATGGATTATAACATATTCTATTAGGTTAAAATTGAATTATCGATATTCATATTATTTGGGTAGTCATAATATCTTGCTACAGGCCACTTATGACTTATAGACCTATGATAGGATTAGGGCCCATGCCAACATAATATGAAACTATAGGGTCACACATATAGAATGTGAAGAATAGACTAAGAGTTAATTCGAGTATTTTAAATTTTATTTTATGATAAATTAAAATTCAAAATAAATAAATATAATAAAATAAATATTAGTTAAGATTATTATTATAATTCTTATTTTAAATAAAAAATAAAGTATTTCTTATTTTAATAAGAAATGTGGACTTGAAATTCTCTCTCTTAATTAGGGTTAGGTCACCTATCTATATATATATATATATGGTTTGAAAACCCTAACTAGACACACTTTAAAGAGTGAGCCATCATCTTTGAGAGGGTGAAAAGAAAATAAAAAAAAAAAAGAAAAATCATTTTTTCTGTAACCCTAGCCGCCAAGGAAATGAGCTAGCACCTTGAGTGAATTCGTTCATTATGTTCGAGTATAGATATCGATAGAGGTTATTCCTTTCGTGTGAGGTAGCACCTACAAAATGATTTTACGCTTCAAAAGGTTAGTAATTGTTACTTTTACTTCATTAAATCAATTAGATTGCATGGATCCTGGTGGGTTTCTTTTATTCGCTGCATTTTCGTTTTTATTTTTCCTTTCGAAACCCAATAGCTCGGTGTCTATTAATGTGTGCCGGTGATCCCATGACAAGAAATTATGGGTTGTTTGGTGTTGTAGATGGCATATTTCAAAGGCAAAACCCTTTTCCCCTGATCCTGGCAGAGACCATTATTGTCATGGAAGCAGTTTGTCATGACTCTTCTTTTTTCTTCATAAGCAACCTTATGCTTCTTCAAGTACATCCTTATTCCAAAGGTAGTACAACCTTAGTGGGTTTCCGTACTAGTTTTTCTTATTAAAATACATACCCTTTTGGGTTTTTTCATATTTCTTTACCTTATTTTTACCTTATATGAATCCAACTCACCCCAACGACTTTTTTTCTAGGTGTGGCTTCGTGAGAAGCTAAAGCTACTGTCAGAGCCTCCTTCTTAAGTCAGGGCCACAGGTGTTTATCCTTTAAGATATGTCATACTATGGCATTTATAGTGAGAGTTTTTTATAGTCTAGGATGGAGTTGATTGGCTAGGTAGCTTGACAGATAAGCACATCATGTTAAGGTGCACATGGTTACCCATCACCTTTGTAGTTTAGAATGGAGTATCTGGATGTATTCTTCTGTTTGAATTGCACTAAGCCATTTTTTATGTTATTGTCCATTGTGTTCGTCAGTTTGGCCATTGCTAGGATGTTGTCAGGTGTTCATTAGGCTTTCAAGGTGGCATTCTCATTACTCATTTCCTGGTAGAATATTATCGGAGGATTCAGACCCGACTTCCTATAAGGACCTTTATTCCTAAGATTGATGCTTACAACTTCAGTACCTCTAACTTATACAAGTAGTGGGTCACCAATCCATCTATTAATAATAGGCTTTCTTATCTGAAGCACCTAGATGGGGAGAGAGAGGTGATACATATAGAGTATATTAGATACTATTACAGGCTATGTTTTTGCTTTTATTGAACTTTTAGAATTTGAACATATGAAAAGACTATTGTTGTTTTCCATTACATGGATGATGTTATGAATACATGCATGATATCTCTGTTTGATTTCAACATATATGATTAGCATTTGATATTACCCCAATAACATGTATTATTTAATCTCGAATTAAAACTTTATAAGCATCATAACTCCTGTCATCAATCAGCCCTCTCAAGTTTTCTCGATTGATTATTTTCTCTCAGCCTCTAATTTTACTTAGGATACCTTTTTTTGGTTTTTGCCTTGGCGAGGCACCCAATTTTAGCAAGGTCACCATCTTTTCAATTTTTGACCCTTAAGGCATTTATTCTCTTATTTTTCTCATTTTATCTTAGCCATGGAACCTTTTTAATATATCTATGTTCATCGATTCTCTAAACTTATTGCCATCACTATTTGACAAAATAACAACTTTTTTGGATAACAACTTCTTGAGCATAAAAGGTCCTTTCCATATGGGCCCAAACTTATGTCAAATATTTGGAATTCCTAGCCTGGCACTAGCTCATCCTCTATTAATTGAGGTTTGTTCTCTCCACAGTAAAAGCAAATACCTGAAGTTGGCATAAAGCTTTAAGAGATGTGGGGAATCCCCTTCTTTGCTTCCTTTTCTTTACCTTTTTGATTCAAACCAGTGAAACCTAAACCCTTTTTATCCTTTTGACCCTTAGCAGTTATAGCAGTCTAAAACCCTCGGGAGTTCTTGCCCAAACCAGCACCAGGTAGGAAGTTTATCTTCTTCATCAAGTTAATCACTTGAGGGCAATCTATAAAGATACTCTCACCTTTTTCATCATTGATGGTAGACACATGAAACCCCTGAAAGTTTACTTAGCTATCTCAAGTACAGACACTTGATTCTCCCTTACAGCTTTAATGGTGACTACCTGACTATCGTAGGGGATCTTGATCATTTGGTGTAGTGTAAGGGCATCCCTCCTAACTTGTGAAACCATGGTCTTCTTAAAAACATAAAGAAATTAGCTAGAATGGGTAGTACCACAAATTTTGCTTCTATCTCGATGGACCCTATCTTCACTAAAGCTTTGAAGATCCTATTAGCTTGCCTTTTGGAATTGTCAAAGGAAAAAATGGTTAAGTCCGACTTACTCAGCATGCTCTAATTTAACCCAAAAGCTGGAATCACCACCAAGGGGCACACATTGATGGAAAAACCATCATTTACCATTACACACGTCGTGTGTTTGCCATTTATATAGGCTCTGATGTATAAAGGTTGATTATGGTTCCTTCCTTCAGAAGGCAGGTCAGCATTGGAATACACAACATTCTCTCCCGTTCCTCCTTTAATCAAATCAAACAATTTAAAAGGTGAAATGGTAGTGGCAGCAGTGGACTCACTCGGTGCTTCAACTAGCTTTTACCTATACAAGGGAGATTGCCTCAATAAGTACCAGATGGAAATCTATACATTTATTTTCTTCAACTACTTAATTATTGATCTTCCTCAATTTTTCTTGTTGTTGGCACTACAACTGGAGCTCGCAGCCTTTTAACATTCGGGGCCACCTCCCACTCCTTATAACTACCATAACCTTTTTCTCTTCTCCTACTTCTTCCTCACATTCACCAATTTCACTAGTTGAATTCCAAATATCAATGGATACCAAAGCCCCTTTATCTCCGCTTTCAGTGGGAGTGTCCCAACAATCAATCATAGAAATTGATCAATTTTATTCAATTGGCTCTATTACTTTAGAGGTGGAATGAGTAATAGCCATATACTCATTCCCCGTAAAGGTCCCTTATGATGTACCACTCAGGTAGACTAGACCTAATCATAAACACTGGAGGTGGCATAACATTATAACCTCCTTTTCTTCTTTTTATGTCTCTTTTCAGGATCTAAAATCTACTTGTTGTTTATCAGATCTTGAATCTTATTCCTTAGGATATGGCAGTAATTGGATAGATGCCTAGTATTCTGATGGTATACACAGTAATGATCTTCTCTATGATGGGGTAACCCTTAACTCTTTGCAAGCCATGGGGGCAGTGGTTGAAGTTTCCCTTCTTTGCTCAACCTATCCAATACCCAAGACAACAACTTACCTAAGTAAGAATAATACCTCCGACTAGCCTCTATAGTAGATACCTCTATGGTATTCCTAGTTATGTTTGACCCATTACTATTTCCCATTGTCTTGTTTTTATCAAAGTTCCTTTTTGCATTTTATTTTTTTCCCTTCTAGCTAAATACTCTTGCTCGGCTTCAATGGTGATGTCCTTGAGAGATTCCTATACTCTTTACTAGTCTTAATTCATTTGTTATTCCCATAACAATGACTGACTAGGGATATTTAGAATGAAGTCTCATTTGTTTCAAGGTCTTACAACCATGTGCCTCACACATGATAACTTAAACTGAAACAACATTCTTGGACAGTTCTATCAATTGATATGCACAGGAATACAATAGATAAAACAAAATGCCTCATTTATTAACTAAAGTGTTTTATTCCAATGTATTGGGGCTAGGGCTTACACTAACAAGAAGATGATAGAAAAAATGGATTTCTACACCATTAACTAAATAATTCACACTATTTACTTTAATTAAACTTTGAATTTTACTTAATCTTCCTTCTCCTTCTTAATCTCCCTTGTAGATTCAAGTGTGTGTGTGTGTGTGTGTTTGTTTTGATGAGAAAAAGAGAAGAAAAATTTTGAATTTTGGCCTCCAAATGTAGGGGTGTGCAGAACTGAATCGAAAATCGAACCGAATTGATTTTGGTCTGTTTGGTTCGATTTTTTGGTTTTTGGTTTGTTCGGTTCTGAACCGAAATAAAAATTTAATTTTATCGGTTCGGTTCGGTTCTTGAAATTGAAAAATCGAAGGAACCTAACCGACCGAAGTTTATCTATATATATATATATATTATATAGTATTAAGATTTCAGAGAATACACTTTGGTTAGATAGCGTGGAAGACATGAAAAACCGCAACAGGTCCTATGTTCAAATTCCAGTAAAGGCAGTTTTCTATCTTTCTTACTTTAATTTTTTTTTATCATTTTTTAACTTTAAAAGTTTTGTTTTAATATTTTTTTAATCTACAAAAATCTAATTCACTAATTTTTTACTTTAATCTTTTTTGTTTTTTATTTTTTCAATTTTTTTTACTTTAAAAGTTATGATTTCATATTTTTTTTACTCTACAAAAATTTAATTCAATAATTTTTTTACTTTTAATTTGTTTACTTTAATCTTTTTTATTTTTTTAATCTACAAAAATCTAATTCACTAATTTTTTTACTTTAATCATTTTTGTTTTTTATTTTTTCAATTTTTTTACTTTAAAAGTTTTGTTTTAATATTTTTTTTACTCTACAAAAATTTAATTCACTAATTTTTTTTTACTTTTAATTTTTTTACTTTAATCTTTTTTCTTTTTGTTGTTATATGAATAATATTTATATTATAAGAATGCTATTAAGAGAAATTAAGTTTGAGATCTCTTGCACTTTCAATCGAATAAATTTCTAATTAAATTATTGACGAAGACTTAGAAACAACTGAAATTCTCAATTATCCAAATATATTTATCAAGTAACATTTCAATAATAATAATAATAATAATAATAATAATAATAATAAGTGCAAGAGATTTTTTTTTTTTTAAAAAGGCATGCAATGAAACATGTAGGATACCACTCCACCACTTCAATATATGTG
Organism: Excoecaria agallocha; assembly: GCA_037975025.1. Lineage (NCBI taxonomy): Eukaryota > Viridiplantae > Streptophyta > Magnoliopsida > Malpighiales > Euphorbiaceae > Excoecaria > Excoecaria agallocha. The sequence goes on along the minus strand of JBBPFJ010000039.1, from coordinate 761,052 downwards.
GAATCTCATGATTGCCCAACAACTTAAAAAAACAATTGATTTTTTTTTGTTAAAAAAGAAATTAATAATAATAATAATAATATGGAAATGTACGTAATGTAAAATATATTAAAAAAATACAAATAACAATCATCTCAATTAAAAAGTATAATTATAATACACAACAAATGTAAGAAAATAAAATAGTAGTGAAATGTAAGTGGTTTGTTTTCTTAAATTGCGAATTAACAATCAAATTAAATAAATACAACAATATATTTACATATGTAATTATAGCTCCCAATCTCCCTTTTCCTTCTTATGCTTTTTTTTCTTGATATCGGCAACTTTAATTTGGTTAGAAATTAAATTTATTAAAAAAGAGAGGGATTGAGAGATTTTGAGATGAGGCTATAAATAAATTGAAGTAAAATTGTGAAAAGTGCAATAGATGTTAAATTTGAAGAAAACACATTAACAAGCACACAAAAAAAAGACTATATTTACAATAGTTATTTAAATCTTTTTATTATAATATTTCTTACGAATTAATTCTCAACTAATTAATTCTTAATAAATCCAATAAAATATTTTGATTAGTATTTATTATAGACATAATATAATAAATTTATGTATATTATTTTAATTTTAGTTATTTTAAATGAATTTATTTTGTTGAATATAAATTAATTTAATTTATGGACCTATATAGGTTAAAAGCCAAATAAAAAATAAGTTTATATTGATCCAGAACCGATTGAATCGAACCGAACTGACCGAAATTATTTTGGTTTGTTCGGTTCTCGATTCTAAAAAGTTCGGTTTCAGTTCAGTTCTTATATTTTCTGAATTTCGATTTTCGGTTCAATCAGTTCGGTCCAAAACCGAACCGACCGAATGCTCACCCCTATCCAAATGGTTCGGCAATTTCCCTTCTTCATTTCTTCGGTTAATTCTTCATAATTCTAGAATTCCACTTATCACATTTCTTTGGATGTTTGCTAGTTAGAGTTAATGCGAAAGCTGGACCTTGGTTAATTTACAAGTAAGGGAATTTTGATTATTTGAAGCTTTTCAATAATTAGACCTGATTTACTGATTATAGTTCAAAATTTATCTTGCATCTACGATCATATATTGGATTGGAATTATGCTTTTAACTAGAGATGTTCCTCTTTGATTTACTGATTATGCTTACTAAACAAGCAACACCGATTCCCGCAGCTGCTAATCAACTTGATATCCATTCAGCACCCATAAATCACTCAAATTATTATAAGATCCTTTCTAATTAACAGGTACCATATTACTCGGATTAAGTTCTTTGATGTTAAAAGACGAAAATGAGAGAAATTGGAGCCATTTTGTAATCAATTACATTATGATCTTTTGAAATACCACAAATAACCAACAATAATAATAAACAAGTTAAATTTTCATATTTCATCCATGTCATCAATTTTAATTAACGTTTTTATTGCATACCTCACGGAAAAACATAAACTTGGTTTCAACGAGGACAATGACACCTAGTGGAGCAGCTCTTAACAAAAGCAAAAGGCTAACTAAACGTCCCCTCACGTTTAGCCGATCGGTGCCCCTTTGTTGCTACCGAATATCGAATTGTAGTGGAATACAATTTGTAGATCTGTAGAGTGCTTGTGGTCGAAATTATGAAAAATGTAATCATCGACACATTTTTTTTGGTGCATCTCAGACACTAGTCCATCGATCCGATTTCTTATCAAATGAGATTTAATATTGAACGGTTGAAATTTGAAACGGTGGGATCTAACAATGGGTAGGATAACACACCAAATGTAAGTATGCACTAAATTCTACTTTACCTACATAAAAGAATGCATACTATAGGTTTATTCAATTTAAAGTATACTAAAAATTATGGCTGTGCAAATGATCGGTTCAATTTTGAACCAAACTGAATAAATCGAAAATTGAACTTTCTAGATTAAAAGAACCGAATCGAACATCAAAATTTTTATAACTCAAATCGAATAGATCGAATTAATTTCGATCGGTTCGGTTCGGTTCAATCGATTTTATATCAATATGAGCTTATTTTTTATAAGACTTTTAATCTATATGGGTCCATAAATTAAATTAATTTATATTCAACAAAATAAAATCATTTAAAATAACTAAAATTAAAATAATATACATAAATTTATTATATTATGTCTATAATAAATACTAATCAAAATTATATTAAAAAATATACTACTAAAATAATATTTTAAAAAATACATTAAAAAATTTTCAATAAAAAAATTATACATATTTGAAATTTGACACAACATTAAAAAATAATAAAGAGATTAAGTGATTTAGATTGAAAATACAATTATACATATTTGAAATTTAATATTTGGAAATACAATAATAACGAGATTAAGTGATTTTAATTGTGATCTTTACATGAATGTCATTGAAGAAAAACTATTCATAAATATGCCTCATTTTGTTATTTTTTCACAAATAAACCTTTTTTAATTTCTTATTTCAAATCTATCATTTTTTTTTCTAATCCACTTCTATAGCATATTATCAATATACCCGAGATATATTTATTATACATATTTTCATCAATAATTTAAGATATATTTATGCTATAAGTTACCATAAAAAAATTAAATTTTAAAAAACAGCATTTTGTTTAACATTAGAATAGAATATAGGCAAAACACATTATTAATTTTCACAACTTTTTTTACATTAAATATTTAAACCGAAATAAAACTCCAAATCAAATTCTTTTAATTTTAGTCACGTTAAATTTCTAGTTGATAATACTATATATAAATGACGAATTTTTATATATCATGGGAGATAATTTTTATGATGATTAATTTTGTTACAAAATTCTTTTTTATAATTTGGAATTTAATAAATTAAGGATTTATTTAGTAACTTTTTTTTAGATACTTCAAATATAAGTAATTAAAATATAATGAATGCTGGTGATTAAAATTAAAATTAAAAATTAATTTGATTTAACATTTATTTCATTTTAGATTAACGGATAATAAACATTAAAAAAATGAAAAACTTTTATATTCAAATATATGTAATCAAAAAACATATATTCTATTATTTATTTAATAAAAAATACTTCATATTAACGGATGTTGCTGATTAAAATTAAAATTTAAAATTAATTTGATTTAACATTTATTATATTTTCAATTAACGAATAATAAACATTAAAAATTATGAAGAAACTTTAGAAAATTATCATAGAAATTGGTTATGCGTTTGAAAGCTAACCTAACCCTATAGAGAGTTTTTTATATTAATTTCAATAGGAAAGATGATAAGGCAAAAAACGAGATAAAAAAATTAAAGTAGGATTTTAATTTTTTTAAAGCAAAAAAAATTGTGAAAACAAAACTTTTAACTTAAAAAAATGAAAACTAAAAAAAAATTAAAGTAAAAAAATGAGAACAAAAAAATTAAATAAAAATTTCAAGTAGGATTTTAATTTTTTTAAAGTAAAACAAAATTGTGAAAATAAAACTTTTAAATTAAAAAAATGAAAAATAAGAAAAAAAATTAAAGTAAAAAAAGAGAACAAAATAAAATAAAAAAATAAAAAAACAAAAAGTGAAAAAATTATGATTTTAACTAAGACCTAATGAATTTAAGTAGGTTTTATTAGAAATTTACATCACTCATTCACGGCTTCAATTTTAATATTTAAATATTATATAATATATATATATATTTTTTATTGGTTTGATTTTTTAATTTTAAAAAATAAATCAAATTAATTAAATCAATTTTTTTATTTAAAATTAAATGAATCGAAAATTAAAATAATCGAATTGAATAAATCAAAATTTATTCCCACATCAAAATTTATTCCCACGCCTATGCTAAAAACACAAATAAAAGATAATCATCACGTGTCAGGTTCAAGTAACCTGGTCGCTGTCGGAATAATAATGTGACGGTGCTACAAAGTTAGTAAAGTGTAAGGGAGGACAAAATTGGTATGATGCGCATTATGTAAATTAAATTATATTTCTTTTTTTCTTGAGATGGAATACAAAGGATTATCTTATTTATGTTTCATAAATTAAAGAGGGGCACTCTGTTGTGTCTATCCAAAACTTAAAAAGCGGACATCGGACAAAAACAGTGTGGATATTATAGAAATAGAGGAGACAGATACAACCTAATGCCATTAGCTAATCAGTGTCTGCATAACTAAAATATCTCTGCTAGGGTTCTTCACTACCCGAAAATCCATACCTTCGCTGCTTCGCCGTTTCCACTTCTTTTAGCTCATTTTGTGCTTGGCTTTTTCTATTAAGGTATTTAGCTTCTCTTTTTTTTTTGGTAGTTCTGTATGTTCCTTTTCATGGTGATCAGGAACCGGTATAGGTCTCTTTCGAATTTATGCCTAGTTCATAGATTTATGTCTTCTTTATAATGCTATATGAAGATTTTTTTTGTATTCTGTTCTTTTCTTCTTTTTTGTATTCTGTTCTTTTCTTTCTTTTATCTTGTGTGTGTGTGTTTTTCTTCCTCTGCTTTCTATAAAGGTCAGTGGATCTTAATCTCCCGATGGCTGCAACTGATTATCGTCCCTTTCATTATATATGTATGTATATGGAAGATTAAAAACATAAAGTAGAAAATAAAGAAAATTAAATTTAGTTTAGAACCTGGGTATCATCCATTATCCTCTATTACCGCTCGGATCTGCTCATTGACATGTATCCATGTTTAAAAATGTACGAACTTATTTTTCAATTCGTCTTGTTTTGTAGCAGAGTTTCATTAAAACCGGATGCCTTGGCACTTTTTCTGCTTGAAATCAGGGAAAATAGTTTTCGTAAAAAGGAAACAAGAAACGTCAACAATAAGTACTTGACGGGATGAAAAACAGTTAGTTATATGGTGTTGATTTTGCCTTCTTGAGCTGAAGAGCATTGGATTTTGATTGGAGCAATGAAAAATTGTCCTTGGAAACGGCATGTTTAAGACAGCAAGTCTTATGAATAACTTAACATTCTGTTTCCAGGGACAATTTTGCACTTTACCCCATTTTTATCTCCCTCAGGCTTTGAAGAGTTTTGAGAATTAAAATTTTATTAATTCTCTTTTTCTTAATATTTTAAGAATGAACAAGCTATTTATGTGGGAAAAACAAAGAGAGTTTTAGTCCTATTAGGACAGATAAATTCTAACTACAAAATATAAAGAAAAAATAAAATCTAATTAGGCAAGATAAAAATTAGTCCTATTCTAATTAGGAAATATTGATAGCACTCTCCCGCAAATTGGTACATAAATATCACACATGCCCAAATTGGACAAAAGATGTCTGAATTGTTGCATTTCATGTGAAGAAAAAGGTTCAGCAGAGGTTGTCTCCTTGGATATCTCCACTGTCTCGGACAAATTTATTGGAATCCTTGTGGATTTGTCTTGCTTTCCTCCATTGCGTATTGTAGGACAACCGTGTACAGCAAGTCTCTTTTGTATGGTGCAGCTTTTCATAATGATTACAATTTATGTGATCTTTATCAGTATTGGTAGCTTTCAACTGTTCCTAATGAAGTTTTGCGACCAATTCAAAAATTTCAACTGGTTTTGTGCAGAGGATAGCACTTCTTATTTCCTATTGCAGCAAGTTGCTTCTTCAAAAGAGGAAAAAAAGGGTTTTACCAAGTACTTGAATCCTCATCTCATCAAATTCATTGTTCAATCCAGCTAGAAATCATAGATTTGTTTCTTTTTAACTAATTTTTGAAATTTAACAGCATCTCTAGTACAATCTACCTTGAAGTCTCGATAATGATCTACCTTGAAGTCTTGATAATGATCTAGTTGTTGCCATAAGCCACTCAGTTCAAAATAATACTTAGAAATTGCCAATTCACCTTGTTTTGTACCATGAACTTTGTTCTGAATTTCAAAGATCTTAGCTTCATTTTCTATGCGTGAGGAGGTGTTTTTGGTTGTATTCCATATTTTTTTCTGCAATGTCAAGCAGTCAATATTGTCTGAAAGTTTGAGGTTGCATAGAGTTGGTGAGCCATGTCATAACAAGTGAGCTTTTCGAGTCCCGTTGGCTGTAGGTAGAATAATAAGAATCTGGTTTTTTTTATCCCCATTAATATAACCCTGCAACCTCTTAATTCTGATAAATAATAAACAAGCTCTAGACTGAGCTAGATATGTACCAAAGCCATCACGTTTCACAGAACTTCTTTGTAAATAAGGATTATCAATAAATGGTTACTTTTCTCTAGTGCCTTAGTGTCAGCCATAGTAGCAAAAAAGTGAAGACAATAAAATAGAAGGAAAAAAAAGGGAGCAGAACCTTAAGGATGAAGGCTCAAAACCCAAGAAATCCAACAATGGCAGGAAGGCAGTTAGTCAGGGTCGGAAATGGCCACAGCGATGGTTGGAAGAACAGATGGCAAAAGGCTACTGGAGATAGCTTCATGAGCTCACATGTTTCCGCGTGTGAACACCTACACTGGAATTTCAGGCAGCGTGCGAGCACTTGTGCTGAGACATGTGACGGTGACACTTTGAGGATAGGCCAAACAGTGCCAAAGCTTCCCTCATTTGTGGGCTGTTAGGCTAAGCAGTGCCTAAGCTTCCTTCCTATGTGGGCAGTGACAATAAAGAGGGAGGCTAGCTCAATCTCTTTTGATTTGTTCAAACCGTGTATTATAACTTTTAAATTCAGAAATCACCTAGTGCTAGGAGAGAAAATTCAACATCTTTAGAAGAAGAAAATCTAACTTCTAGAAAGATCATGGCTTTGATATCATCAAGATTTCTGAGAGCAAAAATTTTATTAGTTCTTTTTTTTTCTTACCATTCTAGAAATGAGCAAGCTATTTATATAGGAAAAACAAAAAGAGTCCTAGAAGTATCCTAATAAGGAAAAATAAGTTTCAACTATGCAATATAAGGAAAGATAAATTCTAATTAAGGAAGATAAAAAACAGTCCTATTCTAACTAGACAATTCAACAGTGATAAAAAAATGGAAGTATTTGGAAATTATAAATTTCAATAGGAAAATAGTTTGAGAGCCAGTTTGCATCTTCTTCTGTACCCTGCTGTCTAATTTTTTAGTGTACCTATTTATGTATTCTATGGGGATGCTTATTGATGCACAGTCTTGGATAAGCATTTACTATAAAATATTGTGATGGATTTTTTGTGTTACAGGGAAGATGCAAGGGGCAGTTAATGCATTTTTGTGCCATGGACATCTTATCAAAAATGCAATTTTGCGACGGGTCCGGGTAGCCAATCCGATGCTAAGGCCAATTGTATTTTCTCGATTTGAATCAGCCTCATCTGCTCATATGGAAGAGCAAAGCTTTGAAAGCACTACCATTGCTGACATTTTAAAAGCAAAAGGGAAAAGTGCTGATGGCTCTTGGCTTTGGTGCACTATTGACGACTCTGTTTATGATGCCGTTAAGTCGGTATGTATCTTTTCTTCAGCATAAGTTAGTACTCTTGGTTATTGCTGTCTTTGATTGGATGATTCATCATAACCCATTACATTCTTTTTCAGTACTTGGTCTAATTAAACCAGTTTTCTGGCAGATGACCCATCACAATGTTGGAGCTTTGGTGGTTGTGAAACCTGGAGAGCAGAAATCAGTTGCAGGAATCATCACTGAGAGAGGTATTTGGACAGTATCTTACTTGGAATAAGATGGTTATGAAATGCAATAAATGCTGTGTTTACAAATTATTATTTATAAGGTTTCTTGCTATTTCTTTGTGTGGCTTGTGCTTAATTTGTCATATTAATCATGTAATAGCAACCAACCCACTATTCTGATCTCCAATTGATAATGCAAGTACTACCCAGTTTTCTTATATTCTAATTGTGGTTACCCTGCAATTGGTTTTTCTCCTAGAACTTTCTAAGGCTAAAACTAAGTTATATTACTGCACAATCTTTGAGGTTATTATATTTCTCCTAGAACTTTCTAAGACTAAAACTAATAGTTCATTTAGTTGTTATTGGCTTCCTCTGTGGATAAAGAAAATTTCAGTTTCTACTAGATTATCTTGTTATGACAAATCCATATGGGAAGCTAATCGAGGAATGGAACAATGCCTTGAAACACATCTAAATAGGTCCTTTAAGTTTGCCTCAATAGTCAATTAACTCCTCCATGTTTTGTTGGGGTCAATTTCACCCTTAAAAAACAAAAAAATTTAAGCCAAAGAGGCCCTTAAAGAATCAAAATTAATAAATAGGTCCTAATTTAGATTAAATATATTTCTTATTTCTTTTGCATTATCATTTTAATGTCACAAATTCCTTTCCTAGTTAGCGATATCAGTTTGTCACAACTTCAACTGTTGTGTATTTCATTAGTTAAGCTGAATGAGCTTTTACATTAGGGTCTATTTGACTCAATTTTGATTCTTTAAGCATGGAATTGGCCAATTGAAACATGAGTGGCATACTTGACTATTGAGGTAAATTTGAGGGTCCAATTTAACCTTCTGGCTTAGATGATTCCAATTTTCTACAGCTAGACAAAATACAACATCTAGAACTGGTCATGAGTTGGGTTGGGTCAAAAATAAAAAAAAATCCAACCCCAACCAATATATATGGTTTGAGATAGTTTGGGGCGATTTTTTATTGTAATTTATAACGTTTTGGGATGGTTTTAAAACCTTTCGAAGCAAATTAACTATTGTATGCATCATTTTTTTTTTTCAAAATTTAACTTATAAAATAAAATAATAAACAAAATAATAATTATATTAAATTATAAATTGCACTAAATTTAAAATACTATATATTAAGTTTAAAACTAACAAATACTAAAATTTATATACAACCAAGAATTGTACTGCAATATAATATTATCAGTCAAATATTACAAAAAATAATTACAAGATATGATAAATATATTTAGCGAAAGAAACACTTATACTTCCAGAATTTTCATTTTCAACCTCCATTGATGAAATACTAACCTTAAGATTGAAATTATTGTTGAAATTACAGCAAATGCAAACAATGATTGGAAATACTAACCACAAGATTGAAATTATTGTTGAAATTACAGCAAATGCAAACAATGATTGCAAGCAATTACAGCAAATGCAAGCAAATGTAAACAATCAAAGTTAGTCCATCATGGTCAAGTCCAAAATAAGAGTTTGACTCCCCATTCATTGACAAGAATGGACTGAAGAAAGGTGTATGGAGTCCTGTGGAAGACCGCAAATTAATAGCTTATATTCAGAAGTATGGCCACTGGAATTGGCATCAACTTTCCAAATTTGCAGATAATTAATTAATTAATTCTATGTCCATAATTTCAGGAAATTTCAGTGCAGACTTGAAAAACTAAGAATTAATTAAAATGGGTCCAATTTTTGCACTAATTTAGATTTTTTGAACTAATTCAGTAGTGAATACTATGAAAAGTTACCTCTGCAATAACGTTGATGTTGTGCTTTAGAATCTGGTATACATCCTTGAGCTTGTTAAAGGCTTCAAAACATCTAAATGCTGCATTTTATCAGATAGCAATAGTCTATCACAAATGCAAGTCATTTTCAATAACAAAATTTCAGAACACTCAGAATATAGTAATTGATTTGAACATGCAGAACAAAACAAGTGTGTTATATTAGACAGGTACATTTTATCACGTATATAAATAATATTCAATCACAAAACCTTAGAATACTCGAAACATAGAAACTAGTTCAGAATATAACAATTATGTTCTATTAAACAGCTATCTTCTATCACCTGTATAAATCATTTTCAATTCACAAGTTAAGCTAAACAAGAGAAATCAAAGCACAATACTTTGGTTCGTGCAGAAGGTAAATGTTGAACATAATTATATACCGCAATGATATACCCCTCCAATTCCATAAAAGCTAATAATATTGATAAGCTTATTGCCATTCTCCACTAAATCTTTCCAAATTTAATCCACAGTCTAATGTCCATTACCAATTGCTTTAGTAAATGATCGAGCAAATGAAATATTATAGAAAACGAATGGAACCCCGGATCAATTTGGTTCAACAAAATACCATGTGAGAAAAAAAAAAAAAATAAAAAAGAGATAAAGAGAGAGAGTAAAAGCGGCAAACCTTCAAGCGAGCAAGCAGCAGTTCTTTTGTGTAACCCATTATTATCCTTCAAAATAATCTGCTTGTCAAGGCAGAAGTCGCAAAAAAAAAGCACTTGAAGCGATGAGCAAAGGCAAAGCTGCAAGGGAAGGAGAGAAAAATCATATAAAATCAACAGATCTAACCAAATAAAAATCAAATAAACAGATCTAAAAGAAACAAAAATCTTATAATATCAACAGATCTAACAAAACAAAAATCACATACCCGTTGAAGCAGATGCGGCAACTGGAGAGCGAGCTATAGGGAACAAAATAAAATGAAAGAGGGAGATGAGGGCATGAGATGGCAGAGCAGTAGAGATGAGCTGAGGATAGAGAGTTTAGGGCACGATGGAGAGAAAGAGAGATATAGAGAAGAAAGGAAATTATCGGTTTAGATAATAACCCGACATATTATAGAATAACCCGATCATTTTTTATAATAGAACTGAAAATATTACCCAAACCGACCAACAATCCACCTAAACCGTATTTTCTTCGTTTGGTCAGTGTGGGTTGATCGGGTTGGTCGGTTTATCAAAAAATGTGAACAGCCCTAATAACATCCTCCTGTTAGATGCTTTTCTTGTGGAACAGTGGAATTCGATTTGTAAACCCTTTGAGCTAGCTACCGCTGAAGTTTGGCCATTCACAACCCTACTCTAGTAGCACTTTCGTGTGACAGTTTGGTAAACTAACATCAGTTTCTATCTCTCTGTTGCCTGAAGTGATGCCCAATAGAATAAATATAAAAAGATACTCTCTATTTTGAGCTACCTCCCACCCTTTTTTTTTTAATTTTTTTTCCTTTCAAGTCTATAGGAGCTTGGATATCCCCAATAATTCTGAAAGTACTATTAATATGGCCGTTAAATTTTTTTGCCAATGTTTAGCTCAACTTTCAATTTATGGCTATTTTGCCTCATCTAATTCCTAATTTTAGCTTTTCCTCAAAATCATTATTGACAATGAATTTATATTGCAATCATATGATGAATGGTGTAGAAATAAATGGAGGAGGAAAAGGATGACAAAGTGTTTATAGGGATGAAATTGGTAAATGGCCATAAATAAAAGCTGCATGTTAATTTGGCACAAAAGTTTATTTTGGTTCAAATTGATCATCTTAGAAAAGGTTCAAAAGCTAAATTGCACCTTATCTCCATTGTTTTGATTGCTATCATAACATTATTAGAATAGAAGACAACTTGGTTTCTGTCATTTGTTCCTTTTTTTGGTTAGTCCTTCTGTGTGATGCTTTTATACTGCCAGACAAATATGCTTCAAGCTAATATAATTTTGTTTTATGATTCTAGATTACCTCAGGAAGATCATAGTACAAGGAAGATCATCCAAGTCAACGAAGGTTGGGGACATAATGACTGAAGAGGTATAATACTATTTTTTGACATGTAAATGCAAAGTTTGGTTTCCATATTGAAGTATACTTATTGATTTGATTTGCTTGTACACGGCGATTGCAGAACAAGCTTATCACTGTCAATCCTGACACAAAAGTTCTTCAAGCGATGCAATTAATGACAGGTATTAAATGCTCTTTCTCTGAGATGTGTTCATATTCTTGTTCCTTGGTCTTTTCATGAGCCGAGCTAGGTGTAAGCTGGTAGTGTGATGGTTGGCAGATAATCGTATTAGGCACATCCCAGTGATTGATGGCAAGGATATGATTGGCATGGTGTCCATCGGAGATGTTGTGCGAGCTGTGGTCACTGAGCACAGGGAGGAGTTGGACCGCTTGAATGCATACATACAAGGAGGTTACTAGATGATGATGATGAAAAAACATGATGGAATATGCTGCTGATGTCTACCTACTTTCAGGGACTAGTAAGCGAAGAGCCTGTAAATATGGTGTGGTTCTGTTGTCTCCTTGTTATGTGGTTTCACCTGTCTCCATATCAGATTATCTGTTATCTAATAACAGTATATGGTCTAACAGTTTAATAATACTGCTCTATCATGATGATTGAGACACTTCTCTATTCACCTTTGACCAATGGTTCATGTACATGGTAATGTTAAAATCCTTCTGAAAAATTTATCTTTTCAAGATAGTTCTTGGCATTATAAGTTAATAGTTACCTTCTTATTATGAAATCAGAAGCATGCGGCAGTGTTTTTTTTTCCCAAAAACTGCTGCCCCAGGTTTTTCCAGGATCACAGTACTGATACTACAAATTGTTTTCTTGTTTTTGTTTCTTATTGTTTGGCTCAAACTGGAGGAAAACTCTAGCATAGTAATTTGATCAATTTGCATTTCACATGCAAAAATCAGAAAAGGTGCAAAGGTTACATAATATAATTCATTTAAGAGTCGATTACAAAATCAAACAGTTTTTCATTTTAGCCTTGACCAAAAACAAAAAAAAATTACAATATTAGTCCCAAATTTAAGATGTCATTTCAATTAAGGGGCTTTATTAATTTTTCTTTTATGACTAATGGAAAAATCAATTTTTTTAAAATTTATTTCATCATTTTTTATTTAGTAATTGATGTTATTTAATGTTAATAATTAGATATGGCAACCAGCATGGGCAGGTTTGGGTGCATATATATATATATATATATATTTTTTTTTTAAGATTTGGGTTTTTTCTGGGTCAGCATTTTTTAAGTGAGTTTGAGTCACAATTAGAATTAAAAAATCAGATCAAAAATTGAATTGGATGGTAATGTATTGGATCAAAAATCAAATCGCATTGAAAATAATTTGATATATTTGGTTTGATTTTAAAATAGAGATTTAGTTATATTAATTCAGTTTTTAATATTCAAAAACCACAAAAATTGAATTTGACCAAACTGTTATTACATCATTTTGATGCAGAAATTATGAGGCCAACAATGATGGAGATAAAATGACTCAGACTGGCAGAATGAAGGGATTGAGTAATAACGAAGAAAAAAAAAATTGAGGTTAGATATGACAACCAGCATAGGTAGGTTTGGGTGCAGGTCATATTTTTAAAGAAAAAAAAATTGATAACAAAAACTGAAAATAGTTTTTAGATTTCAAAAAATAAAAAACTAAAAACCCAATGCACCCACACATATATATATATATATGTGCGCGCGCGCGTGTAATATTAAATTAGAGTTTATAAATAAATATGACAATACAATTTAATTGAAAATATTGGGTTACGGATTTGTGCCGGATTTTGACAATTTTCCAGTGGATTTTTAGAGTTTTGAATTTAGTTTGACCATAAATTTCTCCGGTCAGTTGGGTTATGATCATTTAGGTTTTTTTTTTTTTTTCAGATTTAAATTCAAGTTTAAGTAACTTTTTTCTAGCGAGTTCTGATTAGATTTTTGGGTTAGGTCAAAAATTTCTAGATCTAATAATAATAATAATAATAATTTATTATTATTATTATTATTATTATTATTATTATTATTATTATTAATGAACGATAATAATAATTATGTAAAACCAATTAAATTGAAACACAATTGTTATGAATCTTTATTTAATTATTAATATAGCTAAAAATTAATAATAAATTTCAATTAATAATTAAATTGGGATTTGAGACTTTATTTTGTTAAATTTGATAATTTTATCTAAATATAACTAATATCTTTAAAAATATTTTGTGAAATAGAAAGTGAAATTTTCGAATTTTTTTTTAATATGATATGTCAGACTTTGGGCAAGCTCATGACTTTGTCAATAATTATTCTAATATATTTAGGATAATTAATTCCAAATTCAAATTGTAATTAAAGTTAAACAAGGATTGTGGCTCTGATAATCTCTATAAAAGGGGAATTAGAAAACCTAATTGGTGTTATTGAATCTATCGAAAAATTTTCTCCCATTCTTTCTTTCTTGATTTTCTCTAAGGGCCTTTCAGACTATGGAATATGCATCCTTTTTCTGGCGAAACTGCTCATGGTTAAAGATCTTTTCTAGTAACGTAAAAACAAGAGATCCCGTGATTATGCTTTTCTGGTATCTGCGCTATGAGAGGTAAATATGTTTCATAAGACCCTCATACACCCTAGAAGGAATATGAAAGTGCTATGAGTCATAATAAGTTCATCTTATTAAATTATCTTCAATTATAAGTTCTTTATATCTCTTTAATCACGCCTCTTCATTGTTAAAATTATCTTACTCAATTACATACAACTTTCGTAACTTAACATATGCAAATACATATATTAATTCAAAAAATGCTCACCATTCATCTTGTAACATATGTCGTTGTTAAAACAATTATTCATGTTCATTTACAATAAGTAAAGTGTATGAAAGATATATATATATATATATATATATATATATATATATATATATATATATATATATATATATATATATATATATATATATATATATATATCGTCAGTTATACTCTTATACTCTGTTTACATTGCTACACATACATAAATTTGATATGTAGAGTTAGGAATTGCATAAACTAATTCATGTACCTATAATTTCTTATGTTTAGCCCAATTTTGTAATTGCCTGTCAATATTCAATCATGTGTTACATGTATTTAATGACATATTATATCCCTATATATGTGTTTAGAGTGCTCTAAAAGTGTTCAAAAAAGTTCAAGTAAGTTTCGTTAATAATTAGAGGTTAAAAAGTCAAGTATAGGCTAAAATAGGGGAGTGATGGCTGGGACAAGGTTGTCTTGGTTGGGCCAGCTGTGTTTTGGTCATTCTAGAATGCTTTGACCTAACTAGGTCAATTGATTGGCTTAGTCAGGCCGATTCAAGGCCCTGGTTTTTCAATAGATAACTTTTCTATTCTAACTTATGCAGGATTTTTGGTATAATAAACATGATTTCTAGAGAAAGTGATCTTCTACAAAGTTGTTATCATATGTTTCTAGTGTACATAGCATTAAAAAAATATGCGATTTTGACTTCTAAATCTAGAGATATCATAAAAAGGTACAGACTGCTCCAAATGAAAGGGTAGCAGTCATGATTCAAATTCAAGATACACTACGATGACCTTAGAGGTAGAATTAAGTTTTGGTTTCTCTACAAATTTTTAGATCTATGTCTTATATTTCATATCCATCTAGAATCACTTCATTTGAGTATTTATATAGCAAATTATGGCTTACAAAGTAAAACTTGTTCAAGTGAATCCCATGATAGAATTTCACTAGGTCATTCTTTAGGACACTAATCACCTTTTTCATGCATTTTGACTTTATAATTGGGCTTTAAAATCAATTACAGATCATTTAAAATGCATTCACCAACTTAAATCAATTTAAATAAATGCAAAGAAAATATGATACTTCCATACCTTATTTTAGCCAAAATTCCTCTTCTAACTCCTTTGTTACTCCTTCTCTTTTCCTTTGCTAATTTCATCCTCCATAACAAATCCAAAAATGTATATAAATCAAGTTCAATCCTCAATTTTATAGCTTCTCTTATATCCCAAAGAAAAGTAGAAAAAGGATATATAAATCCCATAAAACTCACCTAGGATGCTTAACACTTAACTTGATTTTTCCTTAAGCCTTTAACATACGTATTAATGTGTAAATTGAGTAAAGGAATGAGGGAAAGAGTTTCTATATTTCAGTCAACAATAGGGCCAGCCACTTCCTCTCCTTTTTAAACCAAGTCTCTATAATTCTCGAGAGATCATTTATTTTTTTTCTTCATTGGTCCATTTGTTGGACCAATATTAACTTCATTTTAGTCCCTTAACTTCTCTAATTTCCCACATTAACATACAATATTATTTCTTAGGTGCATTTGAACCATATCCTACCCCATTCATACATATATATTAATTTAAACGATTTACCAAATCATCTTTAACTTTGAAATTAATTATCGATGTCCCCCTTTGCTTCTATTCAATTGCTTTTCTCTTTATGCTCACTTCCAGTGCACCCAAAACACATATGAATCTGAATAGGATGTATGCTAGGTCCTTACATGTTTACTCTCGATTATTAAATTTATGCTATTTTGGGTGCATTAATCCTTTCATTGGTATTAGAGCCTGTATTTTTTCATTCTAGCTTGTTTTTATTTTATATCTATAATTTATATGAAATTGGTCCATCTAAATAGGTAGCATGAACATCTATTTGATTGTTATTTGTGTGTTATTGATGCCATTTTTGGATATATATTTTTTATGTGTATATGTACATCAAAAATTGGGTAAAAAATCCATAAAATAAATTAAAAGTCAATATTTTTGAATTTTGACCTCATCATTGAATTTTCAAACCCTAAAAATCCCCCATCGGCCAAACCTCAATCGTCAAAAGATGCCTCAAAGGCGGCATAGGGAGCATGAAAATTCAAAATCCTTGCTTGAGTGAGAGTATTCTTTGCTCCAGTGGAAGTATGAATCTCAATCTCAGTGGGAGCATTCCAAATTATGATGACTATATGAGATATATTTATCAATAATCGAAACTACAAAAATCTAAAAGGAAATGTGTTTCACGCCGAAAATTAAAGAGTGAAGGCTTGAACGAAGCCCTTTTAGTTACCCCATAAGATGAAAAAGAGTTTAAAAATATACAAAAAGTTTTTTGATGCCTAGTTAAAGAAAAATGGTTTAAAGTAATGGAAGAAGAAATGACATATATGAGATTTAACCATGTTTAGGAATCGGTTGATCTATCGAAAGGATGCAAACCAATTAGAAATAAGTGGATTCTTAAGGTAAAGAAAAAAGCTGATGCAAGTATCAAAAGATGCAAAGCTTGGCTAGTCGCTAAGGGTTTACACAATAGGAAGCCATTGACTATAAGGAGACTTTCTCACCTATTGTAAGATTTATTTCTATAAGGTTAATTTTGGCAATAGTGGCTAGTTTAGACCTAAAGCTACATCAAATGGATGTTAAGACTGCATTCCTTAATGGAGGATTAGATGAAGAATCTACATATAACAACCTATAGGTTTCATTGAAAAAGGTGGCGAATATAAGGTTTAACAATTGAAAATATTAGTTTATGGCCTTAAACAGTCTTTGAAATAATGGTATTTGAGATATCATGAGACAACCATATCGAATTATAGGTTCAACATGATTGATGAAGACCATTGTATTTATTGCAAAAGCTCTAAAGATAAATTTATCATTTTGATTTTGTATACAGATGACATGCTAATAATAGGAAATGACAAAGAGTACATAAATAAAATCAAAGGTTGGTTGTCCTCCAACTTTGAAATGAAAGATATGGATCAAGCAGACTACATTCTTGGAATTATGATTCCAAGAGATCATTCAAGAATGTTGTTGTCACTCTCATAAGAGACATATATCAATAAAGTTCTTGAAAGATTTAATATGCAAAATTGCAAATCCATTGATAACTCCATTACCAAGAATATATTTCTTAGCAAGAGTATGTATCTTGAAATGTTGGAAGAAATAGAATGCATGAGGAACATCCCATTATGCCATTGCTATGGGTGGTCTAATATACGCAATGTTGTGTACAAGACCTGATATATGCTATGCAGTAGGCATATTAAGTAGATATCAGTCCAAATCAGGTGAATTACATTGGAAAGCAGTGAAAAGGATGCTTAGATACCTAAAGGGTACCACAAACTATTCTATTTGTTACCAAGGTAAAGATGTGTAATTGAGAGGATACAAAGATGCTGACTGCGAGAGAAGATGTGGATGAGAGGAAATCCACTTCAAGATTCATTTTCTTGCTTGGCAAAAATGCCATCTCATGGAGTAGTAAGAAATAAACATGTATAGCCCTATAAAAAATGGAGGCTGAATTTATCACTCCCTCAGCTTCAGTACAAAAAGCAGTTTGGCTAAAAAGGTTTATAAACCATTTAAAAGTAACTACTTTAAAGGAACCGATGATCGTCTATAATAACAGTCAGTCGTTGATAGCTTATATCAAAAATCCAAAATTTCATAGTAGGACTAAGCATATCTACATGAGATATCATTACACAAAAGATATAGTTGCACGAAAAAAGTGAACTTTCAGTATATTTCCATGCAAGATATGATAGCATATCCATTAACTAAACTTTTATCAAGAGATATGTTTGAGTGACACATTAGATCTCAGAGCTTACATAAAATTCAAGCTGTACTATTTTTTATGTAATCCCCTAATATTATTATTTATAAATAATGATTAAGTTCATTATTAAGCATGTCAAATAAAGAAGTAGCCCACAAATATGGATGTTTACCTTAGTTTTGACAATGAGTTGACAAAGACTAAGATGATATGATTTTTGAACATATGGTGAACTCGAGAACTTGTTCAAAATAAAAGTGCCATTCTGCAGAAAATACAAGATTAATCTTGTTAAGGTGCAAGATAAAATCATACATAAGGTTGTATGGTTTGGATTGAGATCCAAAAAGGATTAAGTGTAATCCTATGATAAGTTAAACGTAACTTTATCCTGAAAGCTAGAAGCAGTCTTTATTTAAGTGGACTAAAGTTGAATGTTTTGGTATGTCACAATCTTATGCTTCTATATGATATTAAAATATATTTTGCAAGAAATACGCTCCTTAAAGGGAAGGAAAATACACCATAACACATGTTTTATACCATGTGTGCTTAAGTGACCTAGGGATGGAAATTTCACAAATAGATGATCTTAACTTTCCCTAGTGTGAGACCCTATTAAATATTGGCCCTCAAAACCCTTAATTTATCATTAAATATACTTTAATGTGGCTAGTTTAGGTAGTCTCCAAAAGGCTATGGAATAATTTGGCTTGGCAGATATAATTATAAAAATTTTGCTTAATGCATCTAAATTAATGTGCAATTTGGTCACTGGAAACTATTTGTGGAGTTTTGTGAGCAAAATGTAATTGAATGATTTTAGAGTGATTTAATGAGGGGAATTAGCAATTCCATGCTTTATAAATTTAGAGAATGATGCTAGCACTATAGTGTATTATGAAACTAATAATAAACAAATTTGATTGACCTTGATTATTTATATGAAATAGTATATGTATGCTTAAATGCTTACATCTTCATGTAGTAACATGATTAAGATGTTATAATGAGATAGTAGTTATATGTTTAAATGATTTTACACTTAAGAATATTCATGATTAATATTGATTTCATGAATTCACTAACATACTCTAGTATGAAATGTTAATCTTGTATGTACAAAAGATATAATGATATTATTAAAATGTATAAGTATAAATATAAACATAATTATAGTATGATCTTGCATTAATGGGTATTAAATTTTAAATGTGAATGATATGTGTAAGTGATTACCTATACTTAGGTATATTATTTTGCTTAAGTGTGCTTGTCATGCTTGGATATGAAGAAATATGCTTAAGTAAAATGTTACAAAGGATAAATTCATAGTGAATTTAATAGATATACATTAATGTAATTATGTTCCCTATGAATATATCATACAAGTATGATAACAAACATGGAATATAAGCATATTTAATATGTGGTTCTAAATTAAAGTGTATGCTTGAAGAAAAGTGAGATGTAGTATGTATATACTTATCATTCAATTAGATAAACTCATTATAGCATTACGTTAAGTATCATTATTACTCACATGTGAAATGAGTTACATGTTGTGAACCAATTTCGAGGATAGAATGTAATACTCACACATGTACATAATATTACACTTACAGAAAGTTATACATGAATATATACGTGATATATCTTGATCGCAGTTATACATGAGTATGTATATATGAATATCTATATGTATATGATGAGAAAAGAGTAAAGGACAAAAAGATAAAGTAAAGAGATTTAATTGTCTACATTGTGTTTAGGATATGGATTGATAGATATGCCTATAAGGGTACCTTGCAACTGTGATAGTATAGTTCGACCCCATTTGGGTCATAAATGGTCCTGTTTGAATTATAAATAGCCTTTTTTGGGTCATAAATGGCCCCATTTGGGTTGTAGCCGACCCTCTTTGGGTCCGCTTGATCAGTCTAAATTATAGTTTGATCCCATTTGGATTTTAAATCTAAAGTATAGTTTGATCCCTTTTGGGTCATAAAGTATAGTGCAACTTGACCTCGTTTGGGTCCTAAAAATAGTATAGTTCTGCCCCATTTGGGTCTATATGAATTGATACCTTTAGGTATCCCTACAACTCATACCTTTAGGTACCATATGTACCACCTATTATCCACTTTTTTAGAAAAGTACAAGCCTAATTAAAAGTAAAGAAAAACATCATATTAAACTAAAAGGTGAAGGAAACATGACAGTTTCTAAATTTGATCTTCATATTATTTGTTATATGAAATTCTTATATTGTATATGGAAAACATGTAGTGGTAAGGAGGTTACATTATAATTATTTAATTAGCATTCTAGTATCACATGAGCCTACTAGACCTATAGATTATGCATATGAACTAGCACCTCACGGATATGTTAATACTAATTATATTGGTGAATACTCGATCTTATAACCACATGTTTTACTTGATTGTACTTTTATACTATTTGTATCAATGTATAATAAGGAAAAGTAAGATATGGAGTGAAAGAGTATTTTATGATTGGATGAATGAAATTGAAGATATATGTAGTTGTACTTGAGCAATGTGAAGAATTACCATAGTTATATCGGTTAATGTGTATTCCTTCAGCTACTCGATTCTTGCTTAACCTTACAATGATACATATGACTTTGTAAATGTTAAAATAAATGAATTATAAATTCATAAGCATGGGTATGTAATATATGCATGAGATAAAAGTAAATTAGTATGCTAATGTAATAGCAAATTGGAATGGTATCTAATTATGAATAAGGAACGGCTTGTTAATGATAACAAGACTTGATAGAGTAAATATATGGATTGGATACATAGGATGTGTTGTTTATGATTATGTGACATTAATTATTAGCATTTGCCCTTACATAGGGACTCATGTTTGTAATCGAAAGCTATATGATTTATAACTTGGTTTTGCTATGAATTTAAATTGTTACTAATATGTATTAGTGAAAGATGAGTAAGTCAAAGTGATAAGATTAAAATAATATATAGGGATCAATAAAGTAAACTTAATGCATAAGATTTAAGTGTCATACAAATATTTATAAGATTAAAAAAGTTATAAATAAGAGGAATATTGATAAGCATTTGATATGGGTTATAAGTATGGCATAAGATCAAATAGTACTTGGAGATGTTATGATGATTCTGCTAATGATTATTTTATATGATTAAAGATATGTCTATTTGTGTGTGTGCATTTTGATGACTTTTAAAGAGGTCATCCACATATTTTAAATTTTCCACTAAGCTTTATAGCTTAACACAGGTTTTTATCCATGTAGGTTGTAAGGATAGGATTTCTTTGTAGGGATAATATCTGTAGCGGGATGACCAACACAAGTCATAAGAGTGACTAAAAGTACAATCTTTATTTTTGGTTCTTTTTGGTTTTGAAGCTTTAAAATTGAGTTGAAAATTTTGTATAGTATAGATATTTAGTAAATGTTACTATTGTAATGTTTAAATCGACTCATATGTAAGTAAAGTATTAATAGCAAAGTTCATATGTTATGGTTTAATTTTCCTACAGATTTTTGTTTAGTATTGTTAAATTAAGATTAGTTCATTGATTATTAAACATTAATGTATCATGCGATATGATAGTAATATGCCATAGAAGAGGGTGCTACAAATATTGATAATAAATATGGAAGATACTTAAATTAAAAATAAATAAAAATAATCATTATTTTTAAAAATTGAAAAACAATTGTCATCATTTATGGATAAATTGGAAACAATTTTTATCCAGCAATATAAGTTATAATTAAAAGTTTTGACATGCCATTATGTAGTTTCAAATGAAAAATTTTGATAAATTAGTAATTAATTCTAAAACCAATTCATTATCTTTGTTATGTATAAAATATATCATATTTTTATTATGTGTTTGAATCATTCAATACATTCAAAAAATAATTACTATTTTTGTTTTCAATTTAATTTGTTCAATTGTTTAAAAGTTGTTTTCTTTAAAAATTTATTTAATTTTATTCAAATATGATGAAAAAAATTCATCCAATGGGTTTGCTAATTGGCTCAGATGGATTATATGGTTGCCTAAATGGATGCATGGTGATTCAAAAAGATTATATGGTAGCCTTAATGGGAAAAGTTACGAGTCAACTCATTTAACCCCCTTTTTTCTAATGAAGATTTACTCTTGATACAATTACGACATACAAAATGGTATAAGATGAGTTTGGCCAAGCCAAGGTAGGTCAGGTACAGTCTGGGCCTAGTTAGAACTTAAATTTTTTTCTGCATATGCTTACATTAATAAAATATAAGTCTACTTTAAGTTAGGCTGGGTTCGGTTCGGTCCGGCTGTGATGGTATAAGATGAGTTTGGCTAGATTGGAATGGATCAAGTTTGGGTTGGACATAACTAGAATTTAAGTGTTTTTTTTATTATGCACAAGTTTGTATAAAGAACATCCAAGCCTACTTTGGGTTGAGCTAGGTCAGAATGGTTTAGGTCAGAGCTACCCAGAATTTGAAAACTTTTTTCTGCACAAGCCTACATAAATAAAATCCATGCCTACTTTTGGTTGGAACATATTTATGTTGAGATGGATTGGATTTGGGCAGTATCTAACTGGAATTTGAAGATCATTTTCTTAACAAATATGCATAAATAAAATTTAGGTCTACTCTAGGTTAGGTTTAGTTAAGATGGGTTAGGGTTGGACCTAATCAAAATTTATTTGTTTATTTATTTGCACAGTCTTATATAAATAAAATATAAGCTTACTTTTGCTTGTACTGGATTGGGTTTGGTATAAGTTCAGGTTGGATTGGAATGGATTGGGTTTGGGTTGAATTAGCATGGGTTGAATTTGAGTCGAGGCTAACTGAAATTTGAAGATTTTTTTTTACATAAGTCTGCATAAATAAAATTTAGGTATACTTTAGGCTAGACTGGGTTTGAATCGGATCAATTGTGGGCTTGGATAGATTGGATTAGTTTCTTGCCTGGATGGATCCAGATTAGACTAGACATGCTTGGTATCAAAAAAATTATAGCTGGTATAAATTTAGTATTTTCACCCATTTGGCCACATGAAAGATGCCCATCTAGATCAAAATTTAATTGAGTCATTTTAAATAGTCCTAGATAGGCATGCTTCTATGTTAGGTTGGATTGGGAACAATATTTTTAGGTCACTTTAGGCATGGTTTTTGAATCGAAAAAATTTGCCACCTCTAATTAAAATAAAAATTATTTTTCATAATTTTTAATTAATCTAAATATAATAATTATTTTAACTTTAAGTTAATTGGTTTTAGGAAATTATTATAAATATTCATTAAGGCCAGAGATTGAAAACTACCCTATGATTCATGATTAATATTGTAAGTAATTCGTTATTTAAATATATGGTTATGTTGTTTGAACATTCTTAAGCAAAATGGGAAAAAAAGAATATTTGTGTAGTTCAAAAATTCACTCCTTCCTCTTTTTAAGGAAAAAGAGAATACATTAAATGAGGCCAACATATTCATGAACATCAAAATATAGGCAACCTTGTTATAATCTCTTTTAAAAAACACAACATGAATATCAAAAAGTTCATGACAAATTCAAACATAATCTTTAATAATTAAACTAAAATTTGATAAATCCAAAAGATTTTGATTTACAACATTGGCAACAATTTGAGAGTCTACTTCCATCATAACATTTGTCAATTTATTCCTATTAATCCAACTAAGAGCTTCGTGCATGCCTAAAACTTTAGTAATGAAAGAATCATAAAAGGCTCAAAATCTCATAGAAAAAACTAAATAAACCTTCCGATATTGATCTTTGAAAGTTGCACCACAAACTAAACCACTTTCCTAAAGAAAACAAGCAATATCTACATTTAATTTTAGCCAACCAACCTCAAGTCTCATATATCAAAAAATGAGTATAGTTAGATCTGGAAAACTAGAAGTAGTAATAGAATTCAAAGTAGCTAAATCAGATCCACCAATAAGATTTGAAAGAGGGCAATTATCATTAATCCAAAAATCAAAGACATACTAAGCTTATTTATACACATCCTTAATAGAACCACTCACCAATTTCCACACAAAAGAATTACGATTGTTCCATACTGTAACCCAATAAAAGCCAATAGTTTTGCCTTCAAAATTAGATTCAATAATGCAAACATCATAGACACCATATTAAAAAAACCAGTAGTTTGACCAAACACAACTCACACAGTAGTCCTAGCCTAAACATCCCTCACAAAGGGACATTTAATAAGAGCATGCATGGTAATCCCAAAATTTATGCCACAAAAGGGGTGCACATCAATATTTTTAGACTAAAGGAATTTATTTGTAGGAAGCATACCATTCACATCCCTTAAACTAAAATTACAAATTTTTGAAGGGATGTTTAGAGCCCAAATGTGTTTCTATAAACTAACTTTCGAAGAATCATACCTATAGTGAATTTATGGAATTATGAACCACATAACAAACCTTTACATCATAAAACTGAACACCAAGAGTCCATTCTTCTTTTGAGACTTAAAAGGATTTTGAAAAATTACTTCCTTATTTCTCTCATTAATGATGCCCTCTACCAAATCTCTCTCCCAACAATCTCTATTCACACTTATTGGGATTTAAATGGGTACCTGTATCAGTGAGAAAATTAGAAATTTCAATCCTTAATATGAAGATTTTGCTAATGAAATATACAAATCCTAACTAGGAAATTCAAAAATTACCATTGAAGTTTGTTGAACAGTTGATTACTTCTCACTAGGTTGTCGTAAACCATAGTGTCTAATGGAAAACACCTTTAATACGTAACCCACACTAAAGGAAAGGTAAAAGAATCAATATTTTGGTTATAGAGGGGTTGCCAAAATTCTCTTAGTTCTTGCTAGAGAATTTGGCTAAAAAGGAGAAAAGAAATTAAATTAATTATTTTCTCCATAATGAGGCTTTTATACCTAGGTTAAAATTGCATTTTCTTAATAGGATTATAACTTTACACATAGGTTAAAATCTCCCTTTTCTAATTGAACTAGGACTCTCCTAAAGGGATTAGAACTCTAGTGCATATATCCAACAATCTCCAACAAGTACTAGAGCTAATCACTCATTGTATAATTATATCAAATATTATAATTTTTGCCATTTTACCAAAATGCCTTTTCTTTATATGTATGTGACCTATTGGATTTTCTATTCGACTTAGCAGTACAAACATAATTACAATTGAAGAATTACGTGATTTAAACTCATTAAATCATTATATTTATGTTCCTGTGCAGATCTTGAGAGGCTTCTAGCAAAGCATCATGATTACCCACGTGACAAAAAAAATTAAGTGGTTTGGCCGAACCTTTCCATAAAATAATTACCGTGTAATTACTCGTTTCACCTTACTTTATCTCATTAAGGTTTTGAGTATGGATTAATGTCAATTAGCATATACCTAAATGTTGTTGTTCTAATAATAATAATTTTTGTTCCCAAAGTGCCCCTTGACATTTCACTTTAGTGAGAGATTTACTGAACAAAGATATTTAAGAACATTTTAGATAATTCCTTTAATAAATCCAGGATGGTGAATCATTTATTGATCACTTAACTATCTTCAAGTATATTATGATATATGCAACCTCCTAACTCTATTCACCCTTTAATAAAGGTAAACAATTATAGAGTCAATGTATATCACTCGCTACTTAAGATAACTTTGGTGATCTCAAGCCTTATGATACTTATACCACTACTATAAAAAATTCTTAATTGACATAGATTTAATATCTATATAAGGATTCTCTTTGCAGGTCTCCAATGTACATGTTCTTCTAACAAGCATCACATGTTATCTTTGACCATCTCCATGACCACAGTTATGAGAACTACTACTTGAGCTTTTCAAAAAGCTTAACCTATGCTAGTCTCTCTGTATTAACAATATCCTATCTTGTTAATACTATGACTAGAGATATTTAGATATTAATATATTTACATACAATAAGCATCTCACTTTATTAACTCTTTCATAATTGTCTTTGCATTGTGTTTATAATACCAAAGACTTCATTTATTAAATTAAGATATTAATAAGACAAAATGTAACAAATGAATAATGCCCTTTCATTAATAATAAATGAGTTCGTATACATAAAATTCCCTAATCTAAATAGGTTCTAAGACGTACATCTAACAATCTCTTATTTGCATTATAGCCATTCACTTATGTGTCTCAAGCCCATACTATGTACATGGTGATAAAACTTGTTATGGGATAATGTCTTAATGAGAGGATCTGCCATATTATCGTCTATGGGGACTTTTTCTATCTACACATAATAATTTTCTATGATCTCTTATATGAGATGGTAGCTTCTGAGAACATGATTCGATTGCTGATGAGATCGTGGTTCCTTTGTTTAGGTAATAGCTTTGCTGTTGTCACAATATAGAGGTATTGGATCAACAATGCTAGAGACCACTCCTAGTTCAGTAATGAACTTCTTGATCCATACTGCCTCTTTAGCTGCCTCTAAAGCATCAACGTACTCAGCTTCTGTGGTTGAATCAGTAGTTATTTCTTATTTGGAACCCCTATCAATTGACTGCTCTTTCTCCAAATATGAACACAAAACTTGACTGTGATTTACAGTCATCCTTATCTGACTAAATGTTGGCATTTATATACTCACTTACATGTAAATCACCCTCTCTATAAATTGAGAATATATCTTTAGTTCTTCTTAGGTACTTGAGGATATTTTTGACTGCAGTCCAGTGTTCCTTTCCATAATTGGATTGGAATTTGCTTGTGACACTTAAAGCAAATGCTACATCTGGATGCGTATATAACATAACATATATGATAGAAGCAATTGAAGATGCATATGATATTCTATTCATGTTCTCTTTATCCTCTTGTGTCTTAAGACATAAAAACTTTGAAAGGTGTTTCCCTTGTATCATAGGTATAAACCTTTTCTTAGAGAGATCCATATTGAATCTTTTTAATATTTTTTATATGTATGTAGATTGTGAGAGACCTTGCAACCTATTGGATCTATCTATATTGATCCTAATTATTGAAATATAGGATGCTTCTCTAAGGTCTTTCATGAAAAATTGTTTGGATAACCAAATATTTACTGATTGAAGGACTAAAATATCATTTCTCATGATCAATATGTCATCCACATAGAATAAAGAAAAAAATAACACTCCTACTAACCTTTTTATATACACAAGGTTCATCCTCATTTTTTGAGAAACCAAACTCTCTATTTGTCTCATTGAATTGGATGTTCTAGCTGCTAGATGTCTGCTTCAATCCTTATATGGATCTTTGAAGCTTGCATACCTTTTCACCATCTTTAGATGTGAACCCTTCAAGCTATGCCATGTACACATCCTTAGTTATATTTCCATTTAAGAAAGTTGCCTTCACATCTATTTGCCAAATCTCATAGTCATAATGAGTGGTAATGGCTAAAAGTACTTTAATGGATTTAAGCATTGCTACTGGAGAAAAGGTTTCACCAAAGTCTATTCCTTCTCTTTAACTATAAAGTTTAGCTATTAGGCAAGTTTATAGGTAACTACATTACCTTCCATTCAATCTTTTTCTTGAAGAATCATTTACACCTTATGGGTTTTATCCTTTCAGGTGGTTGAGTCAAAGTCTATACTTTATTCTTATACATGGAGTCCATTTTGGACTGTATGACTTTAAGCCATAAATCACATTTTGAACTATTCAAAACTTTTTAGTAATTTGTAGGCTTATTGTCCTCTACTACCATTACGTTCTTATATGAATCCATAAGAAATTGATATCTCAATGGGATATAACATATCCTAGTAGATCTTCTAGAAAGTTATGTATATTTAGGTTCAACTGTAATATCATCATTATCAGATTCAATATTAGGTTCAATTGGATGATCTATTTCAATTTATGGGTCTTGAACTTTACTAAGTTCAATTTTACTCCTAATGTCCTCTCTCACAAGGAATTCTCTATCTAAGAAGATAACATAACTTGAAACAAGCACCTTTTGTTCCGATGGATGGTAGAAATAATATCCAATAGCTTCCTTTAGATATCCTATAAATAATCACTTGTCGGATTTAACATCCAGCTTGTCTAATATTATCCTATTCACATAAGCAGGGCAACCCCATACTTTCATATCAGAAAGTGTGGGTTTCTTGCTATTCCACATCTCATATGGAGTAATATCAACAAATTTACTAGGGACTTTGTTTAATGGATAAATAATAGTTTGCACTACATATCCTTAAAAAGATATGAGCAAGCCTGCCGAGCTCATCATGGATCGAACCATATCTAATAATGTTTTATTTCTTCTCTTAGATACACCATTATGTTATGGTGTATATGGTGGAGTCTATTGAGATAAGATCCCATTATCTCTAAGATAATTTTGACATTCTTGGTTTACGTATTCTCTACCTCGATAGGATCTCAGTGTCTTAATACTATTACAAATTTATTTCTCTATATTTAGATTTTTTGAACTTTTCAAAAGCTTCAGATTTATACTTCATTAGATAGATGTATCCATATCTAGAGTAATCATCTATATAGGTTATAAAGCAATAATAACCTTCTCTAGCATTTGTAGTCATTGGGCCACGTACATCTGAATGTATTAGTGTGGGTGAAGTTAATTTGTAGGAAATTGTTAATTTGTACAACCAGGTGGCCATTCTTTTTACTTACCTTTAACCATTATTTGATTAGCCTTTTCCATGACCACATTACAACCTTAATGAAGTCCTAATGATTTTATTTTTCTTTGAGTTTTTTAGTGGAGATGACCTTAGGGTTTCAATTCTAAAGGAGAGGTCTATGGCATTTCTAGAGGTTCAAATGCAAAACCATATGTGCATTTTGATGTGCATTAATACTTGAGCTTGGTACAAGATTGCAATGGTGTTTTGGTTATGAAAATACTCTTAAATTTTTTCTTCTTACACACACAAATGGAAACTTGCCCATATTTTCTTGTTTAAATCTAGTTTAGTTAGCTTGTCATTAAGTTTTGCAGTTAATTGTTGATTATATTTTGAATTGCATTATTCATAGTTTGGAGTTTGATGATTTTGGGAATGTGCTTTGTTCAAATTTGATCGAGGATAAGGAAAAGCCAAGTGCAGGGTATCTAATATCTCCATATTTTACCTAATTTTAGTGTGTTTTAAGTATGATTTTTAGTTATTTAAGTGTTAATTTAGGTATTTTTATTTTTAAAGTTTTTTCATTTTTAAAATTAAAATGTTTTGATTTTTTTTTGTTTTTGTAGGTTCAGGAGAAAAAGGATTGAAATTAACTCGATAGGGACATAAATCATCCCTATTGGGTTCTTTAGCGATCACTTGAGTACCAATGGCAAACATCCCTTTGGAGACACTTGCCATCCATACGAAGACACTACCATCCCTATGGAGATACCAATCATCCCTACGCGGTTAATTTAGTAGTAGAATAACCTTTTTATAAAGTTTTATACAGTCAAGAGTTTGAGTATAGCAGAACTTCTCCTATTTGAGGTCTTTTAAGTATCAATATAAAAGAGGCAATAGAAGAACGATTTTGAAAGGGAGTTTTAGGGTTTTATTCCTTTCTTTTAGACATTATGAATCGGGGTTTATTTTATCTTTTTAGTTTAGATTTAAATTGGAATTCAAGGAGAATTCAAGATTGAAGGAGGAACTTCAAGTTTTATTTTCTCTTCATAAAAAGTGTATTTTGAACTTATTCTTTTTATATTTTGATGATTATATTCATGATATTTGATTATTTCTTTTTTCTTAGGAATTTTTAAAACATATTTTTATTGGGATTTGAGTTTAATGAATATTTTTATGTTTTCGTCTATTTTTCTTTGATTAATTATGCATCTATACTAATATTTGAGTTTGATTTTTGGTATATCGAGATATGATTAAATTTTGAATCTGAATATTAAGTGTATGTGTTTATACCTTGTTATTTTATATTTTGCATCTAGTTATCTTGATATTTTGAGAGGAGTTTTAGATTCCTATCTGTAGACAATATTTAGTTCAGATGTGTTAGGGAATAGATGGATTTTTAAATGGGTATTTCGAAAGGAGATTTATTGGAGATTTGGGAATTTATGAACTTGGATTGATGCTAGTTATTAAGCTATTCTTAATTAGGGAGTTTAATAATCTAAAATGATATTGTAAGGACCCAATCATGGCCCTAACCAGATTATGGTTAATTAAGGAGGATTATGGTTAAACGAGATAAGACTTGATTTCTTTGTATAGATAAAGTTGTTTCCCATAAGGGGTATTTTGGTAATTTCAGTATGTAGGTAATTGAGTATGGGTAAGTTGTAATTTTAAGGAAGTATGTACTCGTAATTAAATTAGAAGTCTTGGGTTGAATTGTAAGAAATGGAAATATAGGAGATTTAAAGTGTATAAGGGTATTATAGGAATTTCCTAAAAGAGATATTTACCCCACTCACTCTTTTAAGGCTTCCTAGGGAAGCTGGAGATCGGGATAAGGGCAGAGAAGAGATCTCTCTCTCTCTATATTCCCTTGGTTACGGATTGAAGGAGATGATGGTTTAGGGTTTTGAGAACTAGCATTTCAAGGTAATGCTTTCCTCTCTTGCATTCTTCCTGTGTGGGTTCCATTTCTTGATTTAAGGGTTTAAAGGATTATGATTGTTGTCTCTATGTGCAAGGAGAAGAAAGAAAAGAAGATAGATCGAGAGTAGGAAAAGAAAGAAGCAGAACAAAGGAGCTAGAGGAGTTAGAGCATTAGTAACGGGTACGGGAATTAGATTTACCATACTATTCATATGAATAATTTAGGGACTTTCCTTTTTCTCCGATATGTGTCCTCCTTGATGAGTTCAAAAGATAAATCTAGTAAGTTTTAATAAGTAAAAGATGATTTGAGACTTAAATGATCATTTAAGTAAGTGGGGAAGTGAGATCTGGGATTTAAATTCATGATCTGCATAATCGGGGTTTTTGGTTTATTGTTACCTTCTCATGCACGACCACTCATTGGTTTTGTTCTTTGCTATGCACGATCACTTGTGGTTGTTTTTCTTCACATGCATGACCACTCATTGGTTTTACTCTTTGCTATGCACGAACACTTGTGGTTGTTCTTCTTCACATGCACGACCACTCATTTGTTTTGCTCTTTGCTATGCACGACTACTCATTGGTTTTGCTCTTTGCTATGCACGACCACTTGTGGTTGTTCTTCTTCACATGCACGACCACTCATTGGTTTTGCTCTTTGCTGTGCACGGCCATTTTTGGTTGTTCTTCTTCATATGCACAACCACTCATTGGTTTTGTTCTTTGCTATGCACGACCACTGGTGGTTGTTCTTCTTCACCTGCACGACTACTCATTGGTTTTACTCTTTACTATGCATGACCACTTGTGGTTATTTTTCTTTACATGCACAACCACTCATTGGTTTTGTTCTTTGCTTTGCACGGCCACTTGCCTTTCTTCCCATGGAATGCATGACCACTTGGCCTTTCTTCCCATAAAAGGCACGGCCACTTATGCTCTTTGTCCTTCTCATGCATGACCACTTGTACACTTTATTTTCATTGGTTTTTCTCCACCCTAAACTATGGCTCATTGACAAATTATGAGCACAATATTGTATAGCCAATGTTTATAAATATAGTGATATAATAAGGGTAAATTACGCTAGTAATGAGAAATGTTGATAATGGTTTGGTATACAAGTGATGGGTAGTATGTTAATTGATTACTAATGAATTATTATAGATCTAAAAGTCTTTCCAATGTTAAGATTTAAAATAAAAATATAGTTAAGAAAGGTGTGGCTACAAGAAGAGTTATTATCTGAATTTGAGTGTTAGAATGTATATTGGTGCCATTCGGACACATAACTAACAAGAGTAAGAGACCATATAATAACATAAAGATTATGCATTATTTAATGTGCCATATAAGGTTGTATTAGGTATTTGACCTATCAAGTAAATCATCTTGCTTAAATGTTGTACATTGATGTGTCTTTCCATGACATGGAAATATTATTATAATGTGGCCTAGTGACAATAAGACGATAGTGGCAAGGTTATAAGTTTAATTTGAAAAGATGTGACATTTCCCTTTTGGCTTAGTCATGTGACCACAGAAGTTGAGTTATGCCTTAAGTCATAATGGGAGATAGTGACTAGCTTTGATATAAAGAAACACGCCTGTCTGTTTGCTTATGCAAGGTATTTTATTAGGAAAAACTCATACCCACAAGTAGTGTGCTGGCATATAAAATGGGTTAATACTATATAAACATACTTAAGGGTAAGATACTATAAGATAAAATGTGCAAGTATGATGATCTGATGCATACATGATCACATTAGAGTATATAACCTGTTGTCCATGATCTAATAGACTATAAAAGTAAACTAAGGACTTAACTAAGAACAAGTGTTGACCTAAGGATGTAATTAATGTATTTATCTTATTATATCGCTCATAGCTACTTAAATAATGTTTAATTGATTATGTGTTGATATGAATGACTATGATATGGTATGGAAGCTACTCCCAGAGACCAGCAACAAGGTATGTCATTGAGAACTGTTGATGAAGTGGATAAATACAAGATCTATTGTTGATGTATCTATGTTATGATAAGTGGTCTAACTCAATATGTGAACAAGTATAAATAGAAAAAAACATATTGCCATGATTCAAGTTGTATCTATATGTATATGGATATGCATTTAACGTTATGAAGACTTTTAGTAGCAATACCCATACTTTCATATTGCCTTATGGAAATCATGCATAATGCTGATTATGATAAGATAGATCAATGAAAGGTCATATTTTATTATGTTTGCATAATCATGCAACTATATGATCATGTGATAGTATCCATGTGTACTGGAGCCTAAAGCTCAGTATTGTAGTATGATAAGAATAATGTACATTCTTATATAAATGATGGCATTAAGTAAAGATGTTATACTAAGTAAAGAGGAATATGTTGAACCAAAATATACTTAAGAACGGTAAAGCCTGTAGGTCTTAGTTTAGTTGTGGATTAGATAGGCATGCCTAGAGGGATACAGTCGTAGCTACCATAGTTAATCCCATTTGGGTCTATAGTTTGTTTCTTGCTGGAACCAATGTTCGGCTCTGTTTGGGTCTATAATTTGTTCTTTGCTGGAACCATTGTTCGGCCCCCGTTTGGGTCTATTACTTGATATCTTTGGATATCCATTGTTTGATACCTTTGGATATTTTGTTGCTCTTGTTAACCACCCTCCAAACTTGTACTTAGGCAGGCTATTAAAGATGATAAAATGTACACAAGATAACGTAAAACATGCATTGATTGCTCCACTTATGTGACGTAAGCATGATGAATGACCTATTGTTTTGGTTGTTTTAAATTCCTTTCAACTATAAAATATTTTTCTGAAATGAAATGTCATGTTTCATATTGCATGAATTATGAACCCTAAAGTGTACAATATTGTACTAGAAGATATATGGAATGTAACATGTACACTAAATTTCATGCACCTTGTTTTATGAAATGCATACTTGTGACATAGAGACTTTGTCTGGTAATCATAACAAGTAATTCTTGTTCTTTATGATTGCATGTAACCTCGTTAAACTATTTATCTATATATAAATGTTTACACACATTTATGTATAATGATAACATTGATCTAATCAAGTACAATGCATAACTTAAATGATGTTGTAAGAGAATTAAGTTACCATGCTAAGATAACATTAAGGATATAAAGATTATGAATCTAATATGAGAATTATATGATTTATGTGAAGCGATCATGCCTATCAAGATTACTGGTAGATGCTATATGATTGAAGTATGCCCTTATACTATGAATTAACGTCGAATGTCTATAATATGTGAGCAATAAGATTTAAGGCAATAAGTTAAAGTTTTGTACTATTAATAGCTATGATATCTAGATTTATGAATAAAAGGATTATAGGTGCATGAACTAGGCTAGTTAAGTTAAAAGAGATTATATGATGATAGTGAAGTGCCATGTATTCAGGAATAAGATAAATTAAGTAATATTCTAGATCATGATATCAGGGTAGTTGTGTAAGATAAGATGTAATTGTAAACAAATTTCTATAGAGTCTTGTTCCTTACTAAGCTTTATAGCTTAGCACGGGTTTGTTATCCATATAGGTTTCAAGATAAGCTCCAGT
This sequence comes from Excoecaria agallocha, assembly GCA_037975025.1. Lineage (NCBI taxonomy): Eukaryota > Viridiplantae > Streptophyta > Magnoliopsida > Malpighiales > Euphorbiaceae > Excoecaria > Excoecaria agallocha. The sequence continues at coordinate 726,574 of JBBPFJ010000039.1, read as the reverse complement.
GGATCGATAGCTATAGTGGCTAGACAACCATGAAGAGAAGATCTGGCTGAATGCGGTTGCCCTTGAGGATTTCATCATGTATTATTGGCCAATTGTGTTAGGCCTTCTTATTTATAAGTTTGATTTAATTTATTGTGTCATGTAATTATGGCCTGTATTATTATTATTATTATTATTATTATTATTATTATTATTATTATTATTATTATTATTATTATTATTATTATTGTTGTTGTTGTTGTTGTTGTTGTTGTTGTTATTATTATTATTATTATTATTATTATTATTATTATTATTATTATTATTTATGCCTAATCTTTATTAGGTTTATAGTGATGAGTGATGATTATCCATGGTTTGTGGATTAGGGTATTACAGTTAGTGGTACCAGAGCACCCAGGTTTATTCTTTTCTGGGCTATAAGGAATTCAGAAATTATTCTTAAAGGTTGAGATGAATATGTCTAGACCCAAATACCTATATTTGGTGTTATTGTTATTGGGATACAGATTTTGATGATTGCAAGAGATGATTGACTTATAATTGATACATATTGGAGTACTAGTAGGATTTTGATTCAGAGATTATGAGATGATATCTAAGGAATTAGTGGTATCTCTCACTTACTGATATTTGAAACACTTAAAAGCCTTGATGTTCTATGATTGAAGTATAACATAAGTTTGATTATAAGTATGTCTAGATTGTTTATTAAGATGTTTGAGGAAAAGTTTCTATGATAAGAAGAGAGTTTGAGTTTTGGCATTGCTGAGCATGCAAGATGTTGAAGTTATTAAGATGCTCTATATATGATTGTCAGGATTTTCCTAATCAGCCTAGTCAATTGAGCATGTTTCATTGTATCAGGATAGGATAAGATATGTACAGTTTATGAGAATACCCATTGGTATTTTATAGCATAAATGAAGTCATTAACGCATTTCATAGCATCCCATACCATATGAAAAGCATTGTATTGCATTTCTGGCCCAGCTGAAGGGGGAAAACTGATAGGCAATGTAATGAGCATAAGAGTATCTGAAAATCAGAGACAGTTATTAAAGATAGAGATGGATGAGTTTGTTATGGCTATAGTTGTTTATAGATAAGATGGATTTTAGAAATTGATAGCATTAAAGATAAAGACTACATGTTTTAATTTCGAGGATGGAATTCTTTTAAGGAGGAGAGATTTGTAAAGACCTAATTATGGCCCTAACCGAATTATAGTCAATTAAGGAAGATTAGGGTTAAACGAGATAAGACTTGATTTCTTTGTATAGATAAAGTTGTTTCCCATAAGGGATATTTTGGTAATTTGAGCATGTAGGTAATTGAGTATGGGTAAGTTATAATTTTAAGGAAGTATGTAATTGTAATTAAATTAAAACTCTTGGGGTGAAATTGTAAGAAATGGAAATCTAGGAGATTTAAAGTGTATAAGGGTATTATAGGAATTTCCTGAATGAGATATTTACCCCACTCACTCTTTTAAGGCTTCCTAGGAAAGTTGGAGATCGGGATAAGGGTAAAGAAGGATCTATCACTCTCTATTTTCCCTTGGTTATGGATTGAAGGAGATGATGGACTAGGGTTTTGAGAACTAGCATTTCAAGGTAATGCTTTCCTCTCTTGCATTCTTCATATGTGGGTTCCATTTTTAGATTTAAGGGTTTAAAGGATTATGATTGTTGTCTCTATGTGTAAGGAGAAGAAAGAAAAGAAGATAGATCAAGAGTAGGAAAAGATGGAAGCAGAACAAAGGAGCTAGAGGAGTTAGAGCATTAGTAACAGGTATGGAAATTAGATTTACTATACTGTTCATATGAATAATTTAGGGACTTTCCCTCTTTTCTAGTATGTGTCCTCCTTGATGAGTTTAAAAGATAAATCTAGTAAGTTTTAATGAGTAAAAGATGATTTAAGGCTTAAATGATCATTTAAGTAAGTAGGGAAGTGAGATCTGGGATTTAAATTCATGATCTGCATAGTTGGGGTTTCTAGTTTCTTGTTACCTTCTCATGCACGACCACTCGTTGGTTTTGCTCTTTGCTATACACAGCCACTTGTGGCTGTTCTTCTTCACATGCACGGCCACTTATTAGTTTTGCTCTTTGCTATGCACGACCACTTGTGGTTGTTCTTCTTCAAATGCATGGCCTCTCATTAGTTTTGCTCTTTGATATGCACGGCAACTGATGGTTGTTCTTCTTCACATGCACGGCTACTCATTGGTTTTTCTCTTTGCTATGCACGACCACTTGTGGTTGTTCTTCTTCACATGCATGGCCACTCATTGGTTTTGTTCTTTGCTTTACACGGCCACTTGCCTTTCTTCCCATGAAATGCACGACCACTTGGCCTTTCTTCCCATAAAAGGCACGACCACTTATGGTCTCTGTCCTTCTCATGCACGACCACTTGTACACTTTATTTTCATTGGTTCTTCTCCACCCTAAACTATAGCTCATTGATAAATCGTGAGCATAATATTGTATAGCCAACATTTATAAAGATAGTAATATAGTTAGGGTGAATTAAGCTAGTAATGAGAAATGTTGATAATGGTTGGGTATACAAGTGATGGATAGTATGTTAATTAAATACTAATGAATTATTATAGATCTAAAAGTCTTTCCAATGTTAATATTTAAAATAAAAATATAGTTGAGAAAGGTGTGGCTACAAGAAGAGTTATTATCTGAATTTGAGTGTTAAGAATGTATATTGGTGCCATTCGGACACATAACTAACAAGAGTAAGAGACAATATAATAACATAAAGATTATGTGTTATTTAATATGCCACATAAGGTTGTATTAGGTATTTGACCTATCAAGTAAATCATCCTGCTTAAATGTCATACATTGATGTGTCTTTGCATGATATGGAAATATTATTATAATGTGGCCTAGTGACAATAAGACGATAGTGGCAAGGTTATAAGTTTAAGTTAAAAAGATGGGACATTGCCGTTTTGGTTTAGTCATATGACCACAGAAGTTGAGTTATGCCTTAAGTCATAATGGGAGGTAGTGACTAGCTTTGATATAAAGAAACATTCTTGTCTGTTTGCTTATGCAAGGTATTTTATTAGGAAAAACTCATTCCCACAAGTAGTGTGCTGGCATATAAGATGGTTTAATACTACATAAGCGTACCTAAGGGTAAGATATTATAAGATAAAATGTACAAGTATGATGATTTGATGCATACATGATCATGTTAGAGTATATAACATGTTGTCCATGATCTAATATACTATAAAAGTACACTAAGGACTTAAATAAGAACAAGTATTGACCTAAGGATGTAATTAGTGTATTCATCTTATTATATCGCTCATAGATAATTAAATATTATTTATGTGATTATGTGTTGATATGAATGGCTATGATATTGTATGGAAGCTACTCTCGGCGACCAACAACAAGGTATGTCATTGAGAACTATTGATGAAGTGGATAAATAAAAGATCTATTGTTGATGTATCTATGTTATGATAAGTGGTCTGACTCAATATGTGAACAAGTATAAATAGAAAAAACACATATTGCTATGATTCAAGTTTCATCTATATGTATATGGATATGCATTTAACATTATGAAGACTTTTAGTAGCAAGACCCATATTGTATTATGGAAATCATGCATAATGCTAATTATGACGAGATATATCAATGAAGGGTCATATTTTATTATGTTTGCATAATCATGCAACTATATGATCACATGATAGCATCCATGTGTGCTGGAGCCTAGAGCTCAATATTGCAGTATGATAAGAATAATGCGCATTCTTATATAAATAATGGCATTATGTAAAGACGCTATACTAAGTATAGGAGAATATGTTGAATCGAAATATGCTTAAGTATGGTAAAGCCTGCGGGTCTTAGTTCAATTGTGGATTAGATAGGCATGCCTAAAGGGATACAGTTGCAGCTGCCATAGTTGACCCCATTTGGATCTATAGTTTGTTCCTTGTTGGAACCATTGTTCGACCTCATTTGGGTCTATAGTTTATTCCTTGTTGGAACCTTTGTTCGGCCCCGTTTAGGTCTATTACTTGATATCTTCGGATATCCATTATTTGATACCTTCGGGTATTCCATTGCTCTTGTTATCCACCCTTAGTACTAGTACTTAGGTAGACTATTAAAAATGATAAAATGTACACAAGATAAAGTAAAACATGCATTGATTGCTCCACTTATGTAGCGTAAGCATGATGAATGACCTATTGTTTTGATTGTTTTAAATTCCTTTTGACTATAAGCTATTTTTATGAAATGAAATGTCATGTTTCATATTGCATGAATTATAAACCCTAAAGTGTACAATATTGTACTAGAAGATATATGGAATGTAACATGTACACTAAATTTCATGCACCTTGTTTTATGAAATGCATACCTGTGACATGGAGACTTTGTCTGGTAATCATAACAAGTAATGCTTATTCTTTGTGATTGCATGTAACCCTGTTAATCTATTTATCTATATATATAAATGTTTACACACATGTATGCATAATGATAACATTGATCTAATCAAGTGCAATGCATAACTTAAAATGATGTTGTAAGAGAATTAAGTTACCATGCTAAGATAACATTAAGGATATAAAGATTACGAATCTAATATGAGAATTGTATGATTTATGTGAAGTGATCATACCTATCAAGATTACTAGTAGATGTTATATGATTGAAGTACGCCCTTATGCTATGAATTAACGTTGAATGCCTATAATATGTGAGCAATAAGATTTAAGGCAATAAGTTAAAGTTACGAAAATGTCAAAAAACACATATTACGTATAAGAATCCTAAGTTACATAATATATTCCAATTTCATTTTTCTACATTAAATCATGTTTTTTGACATTTTCTTTTACCAATCTGATTATTTGACATCTAATTTAACTTAATTACCTTTAATTTGAATTTAGACATCATCTATATACAAAGCCCCAAATTACATAACCTAGATTTACATGAAATAAGTTAGTGTAGGTGTCCACATATTTTAATCTCCTTTAATTCTTTTAGTTTTCCTCTTCTTTTCCTTTCCTTTCTTTTCTCTTTTTGTCCTTTTTATTTTTCACCAAGGCTAAATTGCACACCAGAGATATTCATGAATGTCTCTTCAATTTTTCAGCTTAAATCACTTAAAAATAATAATTTACCCAATTACCTAATTAATTCTAGCTAAAACTTCGAAAAAATTTCTCACTAAATTCCTTCACTTTTCAAGGTTGTTTTGTTTTAATCCTTTATCTAATATGGAGAGGATGAAAAATCTAGATGAAATTTGGGTTAGAAATTAAGTAGGAATTGGAAACTTGAAAGAAGAAAAATGGAGGAGAAATAGGAGTGAGCGGTTCAACCATGGTGGAAGGAAGGAGAAGTTGGTTGAATTTTGGATAGATTTCAACATCTCTCTAATTTGTGTTTTAGTATTTTAAATGGAGGGCTAATATTTAATCAAATACTATTCAATCTAATGGCTTATATTAAGCCATTTGTCATCCTCTCATTAGCTACATGTTTTATTTATCATTTCTCCTCCATAATAAGTCTAAAATTATGTAAAAATATAAACTAAGACATTTTTAAAATTTCAAGTCAATTCGACTTTGGTTCGATATACTTCTAACAACCTAGGTAAAATTCACCGATTAAAACTTCAAAAATTCAAAGTTGTCTAAAAATTTGTTTTTGACTTCAAAATATTGATTGGTATTTTTTCTAGTAGTTTCATGGAATCAGAATATTTTTTTAAGGTTCGTAGAATATTTTTGAGCTGGTCAAAGTTTTGGTCACCCTTAATACTAATTGGGTCATATTTTGAATGTGCATTTTAAAGGTTTATTTGACCTCAATTTAATCTCAAATTATACCACTAGACTGGTCATGAATTGTACTTTTTAGTGGTGATGAAAAATTTTCATGGGTCTTACATGGTAATATTCACCCTTATGTCCTCTGGTGTCCCTGTTCACTCCTGAAAAGTACTATTCTGACGACTTAAATTATAATGGCATTAAAAAATATCACACATCTACACAACGTCCATGGATTGGGTGATGCTCAAGAATATAAAGTGCATTATTTAGGATAATGGGCCATATGCAATTATTGGCTTAGTTCGAGGAGATAGTACCTAAATATCTTAAAGTTGCAGAAAACACAATGGCAAATGAAAATGGTCCTCTTATTTCATCTATTGTATAGATTTCTAAGCAGCTTTCTCAGCTCAATGTAAGAAAAACCAGGTTTATCAGCATTAGCCATGCAAACCTTAATATAAGTCTAATCCAATTCTCCTAGACAATTTTATATTGTTCAAATGGAGTAAACCACAAATAAGAAAAAAAATCAGTGATTATAAAATAAGGGATTTTTAATAAATTAATATATGTAATTAATTTTTTTGCTAACCTTAAACCATTTTCACTTATCATCATTACAGTTTCTTGAATAGGTTCTAGAACACTAAGCAATATGCTTTGTAGTCTTAAAACTTCCTTTAAAATACAATTAAAAATATCTACTAATAGTTTTATACAACCTCAAAAATCTTGAGATAATTGTACCTTTTTTACATAATTGGTAAGAATATGTAAAAAGAAATGCATACTTGCTACATAAGTGAAATGAGTTTGATCGCTATCAGTACTTTATTTATAATAATACACCTTTTCCTATAATGCCTATTTTCTACTTATTTCCATTTGTATTATCATTATCAATAGGAACCACATTATATGTAAATGACATACTCTTATAATTATATAGAACATAACATTTTTTTGATCCATATATACTTAAAAAATTAAAAATTAGGAAGCATTGAGCGCAAATGAAGCTATTAAAAAATAGAGAAGAAATTTTAGTTAGAAAAAGAAAAAACCAGCTAACTTCAATTCAAAAAAGTAAAATAAATTCAATTATTCCTACTATGAACCATTAATTATAATAAATTACACATTGAAAATATTTCTTTTATTGGTTTCAAATAGAGCCCTTATGACTTATTCCTTATACAAATTAAAGAAATATTAAGAAATAAAATGTAAGTATTGTGATAAATATCAAGTATATGGATGACTATTTAATTTTATCACTTCTCTAATTCTAGTTGAGGTCTACCTTGTCAATTTTTTATCTATAAATATCCCACTATGGTTGTTTAGTTGATAGTAAAAATAATAGAAAATTCTCCACTTATATTTCCTTTATCTTTACTTTCTTTCTTTATTTATTTATTTACAATGCATTATCAGCACAATCAAGTTTCTATTAATAATTGGGAGTTAGTAGTTTACTACAAACAAACTTAAAGGAATCAAGAATTATAGTTTACAAGATTAAATGGTAAATCATCTCATAATTAATTTATGTTATTTTATAAATATATAATATCATTATTTTGTACAAAATATTAAATGCTTATTTTTGATATATATGTGCATGTCATGTGCATATTGTAGACTTCACATTTTTATATTTGCATGAAAAAGTAGTGCATCTGCTATTGACTTTATATACACTACATCACATGAATTTATAATTATAACAAGCTAATAATTTTAATAATTATATTTTTTTTCCTTCAATTCCATAGTTAAATGATGCCATGTATAAATAGTTGCACACCTTTAATTGTAAAATCTCAAATAACATGTCAATTTATATTGATTTAATTTTTTTCTAAAACTTTTTTATAACCAAATTTTAAATTTCTCTTTTCAAAGTATTGTATTTATACTGTCTAATATCATGGAACTCAAATTTATTACCCTTGATATTTCCAAAAGAAAGATATTATTAGTCATGGGTACTTGATACTAAAATTCATTTGAATGATATGGATATTGGAGATTCTATTAAAGAAGAAAATAAAGCATCACTGTAAGGTCACACAAAAGTAATGTTTTTCCTTGGACACCTTTTACATAAAAATTGAAAATAAAATACCTTAGTGTCAAGGGCCTATTAATTCTATATAATAATTTAAGAAAGAGATATGAACACCAAAAAAGGATGATCCTCCCTATACATTGATATGATTAGATACACATATGTTTGCAAGATTTTAAAATTGTAAGTGAGTATAATTCAACCCTATTTAATATTAGCTCTTAATTTAAATTATATGGAAAGAAAATTACTAATAAGGATATGTTAGAAAAAATATATTCAACTTTTCATGCGTCGAATGTGCTCCTATAGTAGCAATATAGAGAGCATAGATTTAAAAATATTTAGGATTAATTTCTTGTTTGCTTGTAGTTGAGCAAAATAATGAGCTTTTATTGAAAAACCACAGATCTTGCCTAACTAATTTATCTCCATTTTCTAAAGTGAATATGACATTTTCTCAAGGTCATAGAAGAGGTCTGGTAGGAAAAACTTTCCAACTAATTATAATCCTTCGCCACATTTTGAAAACAAAGATGGGAAGAACAAATGGTTCAAAAGTGGAGAAAATTCTAAAATAAGATACAAAATAATGATAATATTTTCTATAATTGTGGAACAAAAGGTCATTAGTCTCACAAATGTCATACTCCAAAACATCTTGTTGATCTTTACAAGGAATCACTAAAGGATAAAGGCAAAATATTCAAGTGAATTTTTCTAAACCAATTGATGATACTTATGATAATGAACATTTAGATGTGTTTGATGTATCTAATTTTTTTAAGGATGAAAGTGGAAAAATTAACCACTTGATTAGAGATGGAAATGTCCAATATTAGAATAGGTTGATTTTTGGAACAATTTTATGTTTATTTGATTAGGATTATTATCTTCAAACTCAATGTTTTATAAAGAATATGTTTGGTATATGTCTTGGTTTTTTTAGTAATAAGAGTTTAATTTTTTAATCTTATTATATATGCATCTTTTTTATTTATTCTTAAAATGATGTTTTTTATGCTAATATATAATGCAAAATAAACTTGATATTATGGAGGTCGACATAAGTGTTGTGGATAGTGGTACAACTCACATAATTCTGTATGATAAGAAATATTTCTAAAATTAACATTAGCTAAAATTAATGTTAATACGATTTTTAGTTCTGCAAATGCAATTAAAGGCTCTACAAAAGTCCATATTATGCTTCTAAATGGAGCAAAATTAAATATTGATGATGCATTGTTTTCAAATAGATCTTAAAGAATTCTACTAAGTTTTAAAGATATATGTTATGATGGATTTCATATTAAAATTGCAAATGACAAAAATGTTAAATATCTTAATATTACATCTACAAAATTAAATTAGAAATTCATATCAGAGAAACTTCCAAGTTTCTCAATAAGATTTTATTTTATAAAAATAAAAAATGGTTAAATCAAATTATATCCACCTGAATTGCTTAAACCTAAAAATGTTTATACTTTGTCATTATCATCTTGATCATTTCGATTAACCATGATGGGATATATCATTGAGAATACAAATAGACATGAACTAAAAGGTCAAAAAATACTATTGTACAATGATTACTTTTATATTTTTTATTCTTAAGGTAAATTGATTGTGAGACCCTCACCATTTAAATTACTTGGAATCTCCTTTCCTTTTTGGAAATAATACAATAAGATATTTATGGCCTAATTCATCCATCTTGTAGACCATTTTGATATTTTATAGTTTTGATTGATGCTTCAACTAGATGGTCACATATATGTTTAATTTCATCTCGTAATTTTGCTTTTAATAAATTTTTTGCTCAAATTATAAAGCTAAGGTCAAGTTTACCTATCATGCCATTAAAATAGTTCATTTAGATAATGCATGTGAATTTACTTCAAATGCATTTTATGATTTTTGTATGTCAATAGGAATTAATATTCAACATTCCATTACACATCACTCAAAATGGTTTAGGTGAATCACTTATTAAACATTTACAATTAATTGTTAAACCTATGCTCATGAAATCAAAACTTCCTGCATCTACTTAGGTACATGTTATAACTCATGCTGCATCCTTAATCTATATTCGACCATCTAAATATTCCAAATTGTTACCTTTGCAACTTGATTTTGATCAACAGCCTAATCTATCTCATTGGTTGTGTTGTATATGTTTCTATTGCTCTCCTTTAACAAACTGAAATGGCCCCAGTGATGTCTAGGTATCTATATAGGTTTGATTCACTGTATTAAATATCTTAAACCTTTAACTGTAACCTCTTTTGAGCAAGATTTTTAGATTATCAATTTAATGAATTATTATTCCCACCATTAAGGGAATAAAGATAAAGAGCCAAAGCTCAAGAAATTAGTTAGAATGCACCAACTTTGTCCAAATTTGATACATTCACAAATTAATGTGAACTTAAAATTCAAAGAATAATTTTTTTGCAGAATGTTGCAAATCAACTACTAAATGTCATTATAGACACCTAAAAGGTCACCAAATCATGCATTTTAGCTACTAATGCCTTTATAAATGATCCTATAAGACATCCTGTGGGTATAACAGAAAATGAATCTAGTTTATACCAGAAGCATGATAGACTTGTTGGTGTAAAAAATATTGTTTCTCAAAAGAAGGGAGAAATGAACAAATCATCCAAATCATCCTCCTGAAGAGGTCAAAAGCAATTCAAATCCACAACTTTATATTTCTAAATAAGCAACCCTATAAGTGGTTCTAGCACTAGCAAATTATGAAATCTCACTAAGAATATGTTAGAAAAAGATCACATTATTGTTCATAATGTACTTACATATGGAATTGCATATGAAATAACAAATGATGATGAGTAGGAGTGTACATGGTACGGTATAATTTGGAAATTTACATATCTCCATATTATTTTAAAATTTTGAATATTTTAAAAAGTAAGTATTGTAACTGTCTTGAAAATTCAGAATAATTTGGTATAATTCTATAAAAATTTGGTATAGTTCAATACGGTTCTTCGATTCTTTCAGTACTAAATGATACAATATAATACAATCTGATACTTTAGATAATTTAATATTTTTAAAATTTACAAAATAAATTAACAAAATAATAATACAAACACAATTAAAATATCTCAATAAGTATAATTAAAGTTTAAGTCAAAGTACATTAATTAAAAATTAATATTCAACAGTGTTCCTATGCATTATGCTGATACTGATTTTAGAATCTTGAGCAATATCTAAAAAAATAACATAGATATTAAATAATTATATCACAAAAAATATAAACATTAAATAAAAAATTTAAAAATTTATGTAAATATAATAAATATCTGATTCAATATTCTTAAATTCTTCGATTGATGCCTTTGAAGCCAAAATTGTAGCAAATTTTAACCAATTTTGACAGCAAATAAAAATCTCGGCTATAATTGGAGTTAAAAAACTTCTAAATTTATCTAAATCCCTTTCTTTGGTTCTAAAGGCTTATTCGGAAGCTACAGTTGAGCACTGAACAACTAAGATATCTCTAGCAATCTTAGCGAAAATTGGATAATTTGACTAATTTATCTTCTGCCAACTAAAAATATCAAAATTAGGAGAATTTTTTACTAATTTATTAGTCAAATAAGAATCCAAAATTTCTTGATACACAACTTGCTCCTTATCCTCATTTTTAAAAAACCATGCATCAACATCATCATCAATTTAATTAAAATTATGTGGTGGGACTATAATTTGATTAACATTAAGCTCTTCCAATTTTTTATATTCTTATATCAGTCTATTCAAAGAAATTGTCACTTTAGAAACTAATTTTTCCATCTCATGCTCATCATAAAAAGTTGTGTATTTTAAAACTAGAAATTTCATTTTGAATCTAGGATCTAAGACTACAGGTATAAAAAGAATGACATTCATCTTATTAATCAAATCCCAATACTTATCAAATTTCAATTGCATTTGTTTTCCTATTTCTATTAAAAAACATCACCACTAGTTTGAGAAGATTGCAATAAATTCAAAATGCGCACAATTCTGGAAAATACAAGTTTAAAGTTAAATATAATAAGCCAAGCAATTTTCAAGTCAAATCATAAAATATTTTTAGAAGTTTTGTGAGAGTTGTGAATTACTTCCAATTAGCCTCAGTCAAATAAACAGACCCAAACTCAATGAAATATTTGCTATCTATATTCTCCAACTTGTTAAAAGTTTTTTGATACCCCAAAGTAATATCTAATATCAAGTACGTTAAATTTCACCTAGATGGGCAATCTATGATCAAACACTTTACATATGTGATGTTTACTATCTCGCAATATGTATGAATTATTGAAATTATATATGTCCTAATTTTCAAACAAATAGAAGCAATAAATACATGCTTGCTATTTTTCATTTCCTCGTCAGCTAACTTTAATTGTGAAATCTGCCACAAAAATAAATAATTAATAAAGGCATATTTAGTAAAATTTATATATAAGAGAGTTATCATCCATTAAAAATAAGATTTGCTTAAGGTTTTATTAGAATAAAATTTTTTTATACATACACACACACACACACACACATATGTACATACCAAAGTTAGAAAATACACGATAATGCGAAATAAAATGTATAATTACATTTATGATATAAAAATAAATGATGTTAATTGATAAGATAATTATATACTCATATAATTATAAAATTTTATTATATATAATAACTATCTATAATTACATTATTAATTTATAACTACATTACTAATATAGGTATTATGCAAAAATATATAAATAGCAGTTAAATGTAACTAAAAATAAATGAAATCAATTGGTAAAATGATTATATACTCATATAATACATTAATTGGCAATATTTTATTATATATAATAACTATATTTATTTACATTATTAATTTAGATATTCATGTAGGTATTGTGTTAAAAATAGACGACTATTAGTTAAATGATACTGAAAGTAAATGAAATTAATTGATAAAGTATTTATGTGATAAATTGCGTAGCTAACATATCTATATAGATATTTATAAAAAGAAAAAAGAAAAATTAAGTATTAGTTAAGTGATATTAAAGATAAATTAAATTAAATAAAAATTATTTTAATTACTTATTCATATTCATATAGACAGAATAATTATTATAATAGTTAAATTTCTATTATTAATAACTAAACTATTTAGTTTAATTTATTAACTAATGTTATCTTAATTTTGTGTTTTAATACAAATAATTAAAGTTAAATTTAAATAGTACATATAAAATAGAAATTGTAAATAATTTTTATATATAAATTCTTTGTATTATATATAATAATTTATAAATATCGGTTCTTTCGATATCAGAATAGTTTGATACGATTCGTGGTTCAATTCTGGATAAATTATCCAAATCCATTCCAAATAATGCCAACAGTAAAATTCAATTCGGTTTTAGTCAAAAAGTTAATGATACAGTGCATTTCTAGATCTTTTTCTTCAGTACTTTGGTTTGGTACAAAAAGAACCAGACCCCTATACAGCCCTAATGATGAGTTTGAGCCTAAAACTGCAAAAGAATGTTGATAAAGAAGTTATTGTGTAACATCCTATATGTAAACATTAGTGCGAGTACTAATTTGTCACGCATCGATGGTATTAGATATGTTGTCCTTTTAAAACATTTCATGAAATTGCTATAGAATTTGTTTCCTTTTTTTATCGATTCTTAAAGCATCATTTAATTTATTTATACACATTATTAGGATCCTTTTTGTGCCAATAGCACTATTCATCTGGTAAAATTTAGGTAGCATAATGGCCGCAATCCTAACATGCCCTTCTGTAAATTTGCAAATTAACACTTCCAAATAATTCCACCATCACATGACAACAACTCAATAGCAATTTTATGTTCAATAGCAATATACATGGTTTATAATTTCATACAAACACAAACTTTATCATACATATTATCCCTTAACACAATTAACATATATATGCTAAAAGAATACTACAAGTAATTCTTAATATGTACAACTCAAGCTAAATACATTTACATGCTACAAAAATTCAATCCTTCTCTGCTTCCTCCTAAACTCTCCTTCAAAATACATGTTCCTTGCCTGCAGCAAATAACTACTTGCTAAGTGAAATTTATTTAGTGTCAGATACTCAACTAAAATATTTTAAGTATGTACACACACATGCACATCATAGTCATTAATTAATTTTTATTATGTTCTCTCATTATATCTTATTTGGTTGTTCCAATAATTTAATATTTTACACACTGATTCTTATTTATCCCTTAATCTTTTATTCTTTTCTTTAATGCCCATTAATTCACAACTTCCTTATTATTTATGCCATTTTTGTTTATTATCTTAATTACTTCCATAATTTATTAAAATTTCTATTAATTTACTAATTTAATTTACCCCCTTATTATACTTATTTTAACATAATTTTCAATTTTACCCATTAAGGACTTAAACTTTATCAAAATTCCATTTTACCCCATATTTGGCCTTATTCTTTCTAAAATTACCTTTTAGTCCCTAAATCCATCTTATTTTTATGAATTTGCCTCCAATTTAGTGTTTTATGGCATTTAGTCCTTATTCCTACATTTTATTCATATAATTATAATTTTACCCTTTATTCACTAATTTTTATCAATAATGATGATTTAGTCCTTCAAACTTTAATTTCATTACATTTTTACTATTTTACCCTTAAATCTTATTTTTACCATATTTTTACTATATTATCCCTAATGTACTCAATGGAAACCATATAGACAAATCGAATGTGCAGGACTTGAACCCTTAAGGTCCATATATATACTTTTTTAACTTTCTTAACATCAATACTTTTTTATCAGTATGGAATTGCATTTGGTCTATTATTATGAGTCGCTATAACTGCCTACCATGATTTTACCTCGGTGTCCTTATGGCAAGCTAATTACATCAAATACTTCTAGTTTCTATACCAATTACTAAAGGCAAAATACTTTTACACTTAAACTATCATTTCATACCATAATTCTCATTATTTCCACCTTTTTTACATTATGTAAAGATGCAAAGTCCATGTATCAATTTTTATATCTATTAATTAACATCTCAACATTTCATATCATCATGTTTTAACCATTGTAAAATCATATACCATTCAGTCCACAATGGTGGTATTCATCTTTACTTTTTTCTTTCATCAAAACTTATCCCAATCATATTTTTCAAGGGTGAACCACATATTTCTACCATTAATTCCTCAAAAATTCAATCCCTACCCTAATTTCACATAGTTATATAATAGGTTTAAATGAAATTTTTGACATCTAACCTTTCTTTCATGCATTTAACTATGCCGATTCTGTAAGACCCAAAAAGTGACCCTAGTCAAAATTACAGGACTTAATGAATGATTATTTGATTTAGACTAAACTAAATATATGAATTTCAATTAAAGTTATAGGAAAAATGATATTTTTATTTAATTATTGAATTAAATGTAAATTATTGGACATAAAAATGTTCAAGGGTATAATTAAGGTAAATAGTATAAGTTATGGGTGAATTTATTAAAGAATATATATATATATAAGTGGGGTAATTTCTTAAAGATTTATATGTGTGGGATCTTTATGTGACATGCATTTTATTGGGGGGTTAAAAGAGAATTTCCCATTCTTTATAATTGTCCTAATGCTAGATTAAAGGGGGGAGATGATAAGAAAATAAAAAGAAATAAAGAAAAGAAGAAAAAGGGAAAGAAGGAAGGGAGGGGAAAATGAAGAGTAGGGAAGATCGGACAGGAAGGCGAGAGCTGACCAGCAGCCACAATGGCCACCCTCATCGGCGGCAACTTGTACGCGCCACTGCACCCTTCCCATTACCGGTGTCTAAAATACCTCACAGTGTCGTTCTGCACAACTTCTCTCCCCTTGGTGATTGCAACTATTGTTCCTCCTTTTCAAAAACATATGGCAGCCATCGGCAAGACAAACAACACCAGTGAGTCCTCTGGAATAAGGTGATCGCTCTGGTGTCTTTAGGCCCTTTACGATCATCGACAACATCTAGGAGAGAGAGAGAGAGAGAGATAGCTAGCAAAATTAGCTCGATCTCCGAGCAGATGATGGACTATTGAGCGTGTGGATGCCCCCAGGTTGTTGCTGATGAAACCACATTCAGGTGAGCAGTAATAATAGGTATGGGAATTATAGCTAAATCTAGTTGTGCATGTGTTGATTTTATGAATGATCAAGATGACATTTTAGAGATGAATGCACTAGTAGAACATCAAACTCTACTTGTTAATATCATGAGGTGTTTTTGATTATAATGGAGTAAATTCTCCAAAAATTAAAGCTTTGAATTACTAGGTTAGTTATGTAAATTTGAGGGGGAAGCAAAATTCATCTGTTAGGATGTTTGAGTTTGATGAAATAGAGGAAAACATGTGAAAATTAGAGAATAATTTCTCATTTTAATTCAAGAGCGTATTGCTTTGCTTACTGCAATTTCGAATTTAATTACAGTATTAAAATGAATTTGAGGTTATAAGATGTTTGAAAGTAAAGAATTATATAAATCCTAAAGATGCATGGCTAGAAAAATTAAATGTCATTGAGTTGTTAAGGGCATGCAAGATAAATTTTGGATATTCTGAAATTGAAATACTAGGTTTGAACTGCTGAAATTGAAACTCTGGGTTTGAATTGTTGAAAGTCATATTTTGGGGTTAAACTATTAAGCAAAGATATGAGAAATTAAAGGCATGTATGTTTAATTGGTATAGCTTATGTCTTTTAAATTCTACTATAAAAATTCATCATTAATGTTGTGTTAGAGTTTAGTTTAAAATAGCATCCTTTAAATTAATTAAGGTATATGAGTTATTCAGTTGAAAAACCAAATGAACGGCATGTCATAGGCTAGAACTTGAACAATTCGACAGTAAAGAATGATTGCATGTCCCTAAATAAAGTACAATAGTTGATTATAAGGGAATAAACAACATGTTCATTTAACACATGGGTTCCTCTATAAACCTTCATTAAAGTAAGTTAATGGGTTATCATAGAATTTAACTTAATGCTTAATAGTTAAATGATGAGTGATTATCCTTCTAGTTCCATGAAAAGTATTTAATTCATTTTGCGAAGTTAGCTAAGGATTCAACTAATATGCTTGTTAAAAAGACATATAATTAGATATCTTTTTGATTTTAATAGATTAGAAAAGAGAAATCAAAAGGTTTAATGATTAATTTAGCAATGAAGACTTAGCTTATATGTGATATGAAGACATAAAGGTATATAGGTACCCTATTTTGAAATTTAATATGAGTTAAAAGAACATGTTTAAATAGTGAGTACGTGAACAAGCAACGTGAGCATTGATTGATAGTACTAGTTCAGAACTTATGATGTGAGCAGGGGCAAGTTTAACCTTGAATACTTACTTGCAATATTGTATCTACATAGGTATGTTTATATTATTTGGTCATGATATATTGGTAGAGAAGTATAGGGCTAGGGTATGAGAATATTAAAATGGGAGTTAATCTCAAAATAAGATTAGCGTGTGTATTGGAATAAGCTTATTTAATTATATGAATTTGATCTTATATAGTTAACATTCTAATTTTAAATGGGAACATGTGATGATAGGTTTCAGTCACAATAATTTATCAAATGAACTATTCTTTAATTAGTTAAGAACTAAATGTTTAACATATGATTATTTAAGTTAAAATTAATTAATGGCAAGAGATAATGGTGTAGTCGAACTAAGCTGTTAAATTATGAAAGAGCCTTTAAATAGTATTTAAGCTTAGTTAATATGATCTAATAGACTATAAATAAAATAACTAAAAAGTTAATATTACAGTAAACTATTTATTTTATAAACAGCAAACCATTTATTAGTGTACCAGGAAGCTATTAATAGTAAATACCTTATCGTGTAGTTATTTCATATAAAGGAAAAAGTGATGGAGTTTTATGAGGTGTATATACTACAAGAAAATTACAAATTAGAAACGAAAAATGTCAATTTTCCATTGCTAATCAAAAATAGCATCGAAAATTAGCAATAGAAATTTCTATTGCTAATTTGGCAGTTGCTATTTTTAGCAACGAAAATTGAATTTTGTTGCTAAATTCAACAATATAAGATTCAGTGAATTGGTCAATTTTAGCAACGGAAAATTAGATTCCGTTGCTATTTTTAGCAACGAAAATCAATTTCAGTTGTTAAATTCACCCATAAGTAAAAAAAATTAACGGCGGTCCTATCCGTCGTTAAAAATTATAACAATTTTTTAATATCAAAAACCCATGAATGACAGGAAAGAAAGTTTGAAAGATTGCATGCATGAAAGAGCACTACTATAAGTTCCTTGTCCAATCTGTATATCAATAAAGAAGCATATATATCATGGCTTGAAAATACCTAAGAACACATAGAACCATGTAGTATTTATTCAACATATGGATTTGACTAATAAATAATAAGTTTTCTAACCTTGTACCATCAGCACTATATGCCATTGTTGTGCACCAACGACCAGGTGCCTCATAATCAACTTGATATCCCAAATCTTCATACAACTCCAAATTGGACCAAAAACCCATCAAACATATACTCAAAACTCTAAAACACAATTACATCCAAAAGACAGTATTGATGTAGTAATAGATTGAAAAGCAATATTTGATAAGCAGTAGAATTGAAAAAGTACTCTTTGATAGTTCCACCATAAACCAAGCAAGGATAGCAATGATAGATGATTCTGATCTACCAGGGAAAAACTTCAAAAGACCAATTAAATATAGAGCATTAAACCCATAATCAACTAGAAAAGGAAAAGACAAGTATTTCAAGATATGATTGTGTAAAATAGTTAATAAAAGGACCTAAAATGCTTGACAACCGAGTATCCATTTTTTGTAATGAAATAAATATATTGTTAATGCATTTTTTATGAAATAAATTCACTGTCAAAATTATGTCAGAAACACCACTACCACTAGTCGTCCAGATGGAGTAATTGAAATATTAACAATAGGAGCACCAGAGCATAGACCAATAATGCAAGCATAAATTTTCCACCAAAGCAGTAAATCAAATGCATTAAAAGTCAAGTGTTGTACAGATAATTTAAAAATGTTTACCTGGGTTTTGGGATAATGGATTGTCCATAGCAAGGTTGGGAGAATGACTTCCATCCTTCAGCGTATGATATGGGCCCATGAACTCGCATAATTAATGACAATTATGAAAATACACATATAAATTAAAATTATGTGATTTTTTTTACACAAAAATTATGCGAGTTCAATTTTAATTTTGTAGTAAAATCCTTTTCTACATCAACTTAGAATTTGAAAAGATACTATAATGACATTGTAATAAAACTTATTTTGGCAATATTTTGATCCATCAATTCAATGCACAATTTTATTCCAGTGTTTTAGTTAAAAATCTATTTGCTAAAAACTAAGAAGAAAAAAGAATTATCGGTCAACTGTTAATAATTTATTATTTTAGTTAACTTTCTAAAGGTTCCTCCCTTTGATTCACAATGTATAAGATTTGATTTAATAAAAGAATTAATGAGACTAAAAAGATTAAAAGCAACAAGTACTTGGATAAAATATATGTAAAAAATAAAAATCATTTTCACTAACTCCAAAGCAAAAGACAATTGAGATGTAACATAATCGTGGCATAAAATTTAGCTTTTAACTGACCCTAAAAAAAAAGTTTCCTTAAAAATTAATACTTGTTTGTTCTTAATAATTTTTACCAATTGATAGAAGGCAATTTGCAGAAACTATGCACAATGTTTTAAACAATATAATGTAAATCCCAAGTTTCATTATCAATTCAAAGCTATTAAACTCAAAATGTCAGTAGTGTTATCCCTCCTTTATATGTCTAATACACGATATATTATCATCTAATACATGGTATATTATCGCACCCATACAAGTTTGAAAAGTAGTGAATATAGTAAATATACATTAAAAAAATATATACATGTAACATATACATAAAGTAAATCTAATAATTAATATGACATTGCATTCATAAAACGAGTCCATTAATTTTGTTTGGAAATTTTGGTCTTCTCATGCAATTGCAAGGATGGGGGCATTGGTCTGTTTTGAAAACCTTTCAAAGTGACTTTTATCAAGAAATATCAACTCCTTTTTAATAAAACACCAATTAAATTAATAAAAATTCTTAAGGTTAGTTTTAAAAATGAGTAAAAAATTTTAAATTAATTATTACAACATAATTATGGATGTGTGTCATGTCTCGTAAAGTCTAATAATTAATTCTAATAAAACAATAAATGAAATAAGTAACTAGAGATAAGAATGTTAATTAGTAAAAATAAAGCAATCATCCAAAAAATAAATAAAAAAAAACTTGCATGGCATTTAACCTAAATCTAATTTTCAAAACAAGTTATCTTTCAAATAATATAATTATTAATAATTAAAACACGCAGTTAGTAAACTTCTTATATATCAAGGAAAACACTAGAAAGGGAATACAATGAAACAAAATTGCATAATAATTGAATGTCATGCAATAACTTATATGGACAATATTAGAATGTTCAAAAATATGTAAATAAATAGTTATAAACAAAATATAAAATAAAATAACACATATACCTCTCAAAGTTACCATATTTCCCCAGTATGAACAAGATTGCCACAAAACAGACCCTTTCACTAGGATCCAACAAAAGTTGATAGAGCAATGAGTTGAATTGAGATTTAATATCAGGCCTCTCTATAGAAAATAGTTCAACTATCAATCAAATTTAGGAGTTGATAGAGCAATGAGTGGAATAGAAGCACGAACATAATGAATTGAATTTGAAATAACCAATATTGATCGTGCACTCACAAACTCCAGAAAAACTTGAAGAAATAATTAACCATTAAATTTATTACTACAAGATAACAATATAGAGAACAATAATGATCATAATTGCAACCAATTTAACATATCGATAGGAAAAAAAACATGTTAACCTAAAACATTTAATGAAAATCATAACAAGAAAATGGGAATCGTACCTCCAGGAAGTACAAGTTAACCTGATATATATGAGCTTAATTAATTAATTAATTACCTTGTGTTATACATATAAGCTAAAATGGAGAGACCATCCTCGGCAGAAACAAAAGAAGTAGGAAGAAAATGGGGTTGGGGACTAATAGGTGTTGTTCTAAACTCAAAAGCAAGGATCATTCCAATCCCACTAGCTTCAGCTACTGGCCAGCTCCTCTCCACATCAATCACTTTATCCCCAACACAGTACACAATTTTCCCATTTACTTTTGTTAGATCCAATTATCCAGGAGAGCAAATTTTCTGCCTATATTATATTTAACTTCAATGAAATGGTACTATTAAGAGATAACAAAAAAAACTCGAATAACAACAAGAATTAAGTTATCTGCTTACGCATCACTAGCAGAGGCATTGGCAACTTTGACATCTTCTGAGTAAACCAATGGATAATACTTTCTAGCTGGTAAGGTATTGGTATTGAAACTGAGTCCCTGTGATTTAAAACATACAACTGAACTAAATATTTTGTTTTAGCTGATATGATCTATATATATGTATAAAGAGTAAACTAACCCTAAATGCATGAGTTCCTCCACGTCACCAGCTTTCACAGCATACACAATTAGAATGATTCTTAATTATTTTTGAGAAAGAAACACATCAGTTCTTCTCCAAATGATCAGAGGAAACTCTCTTTCAAACAGTATAAACAGTCCTATAAGTGCATGATGTCATTTTCAAACTACTAACCAAAGGTTACATTTGTACATTAAACCATTGAAATTTAAATCAAGATACTGAGTTACTTTTCCACTCACCATAAGTAGGTCCATTTAGAAAATGAGGGTCACGACCAAATAATATAGAATTGGATTAGCTTGACATCATGACATGAAGGAATTTAAAAGTTATTAATACCATCAAATTATAGCCTAATTCTACTCATCAAATTAAGTACACGCTTTCTTTCACATTAGCATTTTACATAAGCGGTCTTGCTAATATCATTTATAGAAAGAAAGGACGGCATGTAATTAACTGCAAATTATTCAATTGTAAAAAAATAAGGGAAAATCACAACTTACAAGAATCCCCACAGCCCATGATTTAATAGCAGTATAATGGATGAATTTGACACTAAACAAGATCTTCAGCACGTAATTTGGAAAAATAATGCTATATGAGCCAAAGCGATCTGATATTAAAGCAGAGTATGCATCCATAGTTGAGGAGAAGTGAAACATACCTTTAATACTTACATTCTCGAGCTTCGATAGCCCATGAACCTGAAACCTAGTATTGATGACATCTAAAGGACACACAAACGCTGCAGCAATTACTCCTATATCAACATTAACAAAAAAAAATCAATAAACAATGAAGTGCAACAACGAACAAAACACTAAATTCACAAAACTAAGAAAATCAAAAACGAAAGCACAGTGATAATTCCAAGTTCTCGGTCAGTTTTGTTGTTTGACCAGCACATAAAAACCTGCCAGGGAGAGGGGCTACTGCTCCCTTGCTGCCCGCACCGGAGGAGAGAGAGTCAGAGGTGACCAGTGGCTGCTAGCGATGGGAAAGGGGAAAGCAGCAAAGGAGGAGGGTGGTGGTTGAGATGGGAGATCGGGAATGAGAAAAGAAAATGGAGGAAAAAGTCACGGGAAAAAGGGAAAGGGACAGAGAGTTTGAGGCAAAATGGGAAACGAGGGAGAGAAGGAAAGTTAAGGAAGTATTTATACCTAGGGCAAAAATAGCAACAAAATTCATTTTTCGTTGCTAAATTTAGCAATGAAAAATGAAATCCATTGCTAAATTTCACCCTAAATTATAAGTGCCATTGCTGACACTTAATTTAGCAATGAAAATTAAATTTCGTTGCAAAATATAATGTATTCCCATTATTCAATAGTAAATAACAACACAATTTTATTCCGTTGCTAAATAGGAACGGAATATAAATTTCGTTACTAAATTTGATCCCAAATTTTTGGCTCCAGCTACCGCCACCATATTTAACAATGGAAATTGCATTCCGTTTCTAATTTTTGTTGCTATATTTGGCGCTAAAATCTCCCCCCTTTTTTTAGCAACGGAATACAACCATTTTGTATTTCATTGCTAAATCCCTAAAGCTTCAACCAATTTTAGCAATGGAATTAATTTTTCGTTGCTAAATAGCAACAAAATTGGTATTACGTTGCTATTTTTTCGTTGCTATTTTGATATTTTCTTGTAGTGATAACTGATTTAAATGTACATGATAATTATAATAATATTAATGTAATGAGTATTGGTATTATCAAGTCACCATATTTAAATAAACAACTATAGTATGGATGCAAATAATAAAACTCAAACCTACAATTTGAACAATATAATGTAATGTGCTTAGTTAGTTAAACTCAAAGTGTTATTGCTTTGAATGATCCTCGAAACCGCTAAAATATAAATACACTTAATCAATTTTGAAGCCTTACCTTGTCAGATATAAATATTCTAAGGTAGAGAATTTTACCTTAATAAATATAGCTTATGTATAACCTTTAAATAATTATAGTATGAATATTACGTGATGACCCCAATGAGTGATTATTTGAGAGTGTAAATAATCTCGTTGGTTATAATATATTGATCGTATAAGCCTAGGTATTATTTTTATATGATTATGTATTGATATGCCTAACTATTAAGGGATATGAAGGTAAGTCAAGGAAGAATTGCAAAGGTATGTTTTCGTGTGAACTAATTATGAATTTAGGTGAAATTTAATGCAATTGAAGGATGTGTTCACAATCCGATGAGTAATATATTATGGTGTTTAAGCAAGTAAGAGCAGTATATGTACGTTTTTATAAGTATATGATAATATATATTTATGGAAGTTTCCAACTGCAGCTCCCTATTTATGAGTATGGACATTATTATATGAACATGTTATCGTGTTTATAAATGGTGTATACTTGAGTGAATATGTGATGTTGTGCTCAAGTCACATGTATATACCTATGTGCATATACGTTCATGAAAAATAGATATTATTATTATAATTATAGGGTAAGTATTTAGTCATGTACTGATGATAAATAAGAATGCTTTTGGTTGAACATGTTGATAAATTGGGGAAAGGTACGCTTTCATAAAATGATAAAGAATTGTTCAAGCAAGATAGCGAGAGTAGTAAGCATGATGATTATGATTATGATCACATGTTAAGTTACCTATTCTTGAAATGTTAATTGGTGACATTCTGGTATGTGTATATATATATATATATATATATATATATATATGCCTTTGAATTGAATACGGTTACAGTTTTATCATAAGTCACATATTGTTTACAAATGAATAAATATATATATATCGTATTGTTTATGGTTATTCATAAGTATACTTGTGCATATGCCTTTATAAGGCCATCGAATATTGGTTATTTATACTTGGTAAGTATAAACTATCTAATTTATGTAACCATGATATATGAGTAAGTAATACATGATACTTTACGCATTATTATATAATAACATATGTATGATTATGATTACTAGGTACATGGCTATACAGATACATATATGTATTCGATTAAATAGAGTAAAGCAAAGTAATCTTAGATAAAGTAAAGGAATTTAACTACCTACATAGGGTTAAAAATGTGGATAGACACACATGCCTATAGGGATATTGCAGTTGCCACAGATGATCCTATTGGATCATAAACAACCCCGTTTGGGTTGTGAGTTGACCCCGTTTGGGTCCACTTGATCGATCTACCGTACAATTGACCCTATTTGGGCCCATGTTTTTGATATCCTCGGATATCTACCGTTTTGATACCTTCGGGTATCCACCGTTTCCGTTATCCACCTTTAGAATTTAAGCAGGCTAAGTTACAGTATAATTGCATCATAGTCTATTTTAGTATAGTAAGGCATATGTTTATGGAACATCATGTTTAACTGGGTTTTTCTAATGCATGTATTATATTTATGTATATACTTATATATATGTATGTAGATCAATATATGAAAAGTAAAAATTTATGGATGCTAAATTGAATGTAGGATTACATTGCTAATTGAAAATGTTATATTTTTTAAAGTATAGGTATAGTGTAAGCATTAAAGTATAATTAACATGTATTATTGATAGTGCTCATGATTGGTTCTAATCATAAAAATTGTTTCACAAGTTTAAATGTATAGAACTTACCGAGAAATTATATGATATATGTATGTTGAATGAATTATTGAGCTATGATAATTCATTGTTTTTAAAGATATAATGTGTTGTAAATAAAAGTATTATCGTGGTATTCTCATGATAACTCTATATTTCATTTGCTGCAGTTTAAGTGTATGCATCGATGACTGCTGGGAGCAGTCGTTCACATGGCTAGGAACCATGCCAAACAAAATGAAGCTCGTGGATAAAAATCTAATTAACAAGGAAATCTATAGCAGCATTAGCTTCTCTATAAATATGATGAACTATCATTTGCCAATCTGATGTAAAATATCATAAATACAAAGAATAATAGGATTGTAAGTAGGGTGAATATCAAAGTTAGTAGTAATGGCCACCACAACACTTTTATTATCAAATTAAAGCACCACTTTTCTCCATCCTCATTACCAAGCCTCCTGTAAACCTAAGAAGATGACATAAATTTAAGTAAAGAAGGCATTTTCTCCACTAATATAAGTTAAGAAACCACCAATCCACCTACCCATAGAGTTACAAAAAATACCACTATATGAAGCCTTAAGTATGGATCTATGAAAAGAACCATTTGCATTGAGCATAAACCTAGTTCAGTGGTGATGTATTCCACCCTATCAGAATTTCATATTTTTTTCTTGAGTTTTCACCCAAATCGCTTATTTATTCCTTAGCGGTCATAGAAGCAGACAAGAGAAAATAGGCTGCCTTTTAATGCTCCAAGGGATATACATGTTGTTGAAAACTATTGCATTACACCATTTCCATGTGAATTAGCAAAAATATCCAAAAAAGAGAGCCTAGGGAATAGAATCAATAGCATATCTAAAGCTTAAGTTGTCTTCAAGCCATTATTTCAAATTGATAGCAAAAAATTTATAAGATAAATAATTTGGCAAAAAATAACAACAAATATTTTTAACAGCACCACAATCATTCACTATGTGCAATAACATTTCTGACTCATAATTGCAAATAGGATATAAAGTTGAATTTGATAAATTGCATCTATATCTTTCTTCATTAGTTAACAATCGGTTGTGCATTAAGAGCCAGAGAAACACCTTAATCCAGTGAGGACCTTTCCATTCCCAACAGAGGTTCCATTTTTTATCAATAGATCTCATGGGTTGATTGAGGATAAGATAGGCTGAATTAATAGAAAAATCACTGGAAGAAGAAGGAAGCCAAATCAATTCATCAGAACCCAAACTAACATAGGGTGAAAAGGAACATTTAATTAACGAGATCACATTGGCACTCAAAAAATGCACAAATAAATTCCAACACCACGCAGAATTAAACATCGTACAAATCTTTTACTATCCAATGAGAAATACTGTGAGGGCCTAACCTTAACCCTAGTAGGAAATATGTTTAATTATTTGATACTATGGGTACAATTAATATTTTTATGGTTATAGCCACTTTGGAATAAAGCTTTGTGAAGGGTAATATTGTAATTTCAGTAAAATTTATGAATAAAAGGGTTAATTGGCTGATAAATGTGATGTTTATATAAGATTTAGGATTTAAGATTTACTTGGGTTCAAATCATAAATTAAAAGTTGGAGGGGTTATTTTTTAGAAAGAAATGAGAATATGGTTAAAAGGGTAATTGGTTGTCTTCTTACGTGACTCTAGTGATATATATCATTGTCTGTTTAAGGGAAGACCATCTCTCTCTTTTTCTTTTTCTCTCTCTTTCTCTTTCTGAGTCTATAACTAGGATTTTGGTAAGAGGAATTTCTCCCCTGTATCTCTTCTATTAGTGAAATATTTTATGAAAGTAAGAATGAAAATTTAGTATTTTTATGTGGTTTGTTATAGCAAAGACAAGCAAGGATAAGGGCAAATGAATATTAAAGGAGTGAGGAAGTCACGGTGTTCAGGTAAAGGAGTACTATTGATTTTGTTTTCTATAGATAGATCTATAGAAATTAGGGTTATGTTATCTCGATTCTTTAATCGAAAGTATTAAGATGAGAAATTAAAGATTGTTTACTTTAAGATGAGTTTTGAAAGATGGTTTGGCTTATGGAATCGTTTCTATTTACTTTGAGCTGAGATCAAATCTATTTATTTAGGGTGCACGGCCACTCAAGGCATAAAGCCTTGTGCACTCAAGGCATAAAGCCTTGTGTTGCATGGCCACTAAAGGCATAAATACTTGTGATGCGTGGCCACTAAAAGCATAAAGCCTTGTGTTACTCAAGATGTCCCTGTGCATGATGCACGGCCAAGTAGTATTTCACTGTTTTTCACTTCCTTGTTTGGCACATTTATTTGAATCATCTAATAAACTACTTCCACATTAATATTAATTAAGGCAACGCTTTTAATAAAGATAATAAACCATCTAATGCAACGTAATTGGCATCCTTAATGAGTATTGTGTTAAAGATAATATGTGATCGTTTTATGCTATGCTTTTATTGTCAAGCCGTAACGATTAAGGTAAAGTTATCATGGTAAGTTTATTAAGTAGTGTTAATTACAACTTACTTTGATATATGACCGTAATGATAGTAATGGCATGATTGCATTAAATTGCTATGAATATATGCATGTGTATGCAAAGTGTGATGACAATTGTCCTTAAACAAGTTTGAATATGCGGTATAAAAGTTATGGGTCGAGGTAACAAATATTAATGTCATCATATGTGTATGAAATGTGAATTCGTATATGAATTGTGGCTTGAGGAAATGTTGTTATATGTAAGAAGGAACTTGATGAATCAAGTATTCTTTTTTATTAAGTGGTTAACCTTGCGGGTCTTAATTCAGTTGTGGATTAGATAGGCATGCCCAAAGGGATATAGTTGCAGCTGCCATAGTTGACCCCATTTGGGTCCATTGTTTATTCCTTTGATGGAACCATCATTCAAACCATTGGGTCCATTGTTTGATATCTTTGGATATCTATTGTTTGATACCTTCGGGTATCCATTGCTCCCGTTATCTACCCTTTGAACTAGCACTTAGGCAGGATATTAAGTTTAAGAGAATTGTTAAAAATAAGAAGTACATGTATCGATTACTTCATTCATATAATGTAAGCATGTTGAATGATTTATTACCATGTTTTATCTCCATTTCCTATTGGCCATAATCGTCGGTTGAAATGAATTCATGATATAAATATGTTGATGTTCTTATTGAAATACTTATGTAAAGATGTTTACCTTTGACTGCGGCTATTTGTCGACCATGTTATTATTTTGTATGTTATCTCCCCGCTAAGCTTTATAGTTAGCACGATTGCTTTATATCCGTGTAGGTTCGACTAAAGGTCGTATAAGGACTTAATTCTACATCGGTTGGCTAACAAGAGTTGGTCCAAAATTTTAGATGTAGGATATTTTATACATAATTCCTTTTTTACTAGACTTATATTTTTTCATGATTTAATTTAGGAAGTGTAATATGGAGGACTATAAAATTTACTTAAATTACTTTTGCTTGCATGTCCTTTCAGGTTGTGGTAGCTAATGTGTGATTACCATATTATGACTATTTTTGGCATGACATACTAGGTTAATTTATGGGATATGCATGCACCAGATATATATATACATATGTTAACAGGCTCGGTACACTCATTAAAAGTGCTACAATGGAACCTAATATGATCATGATTAAGGTAGTACCTAAATTATATACATGTGTGTTATGGAATGATTTGTGAGATTTAAGTTTGCTGAAGGTAGGATAGATGCTTTTGGATAAAATATAGTTTTTGGGTGTGATAGTTAGTGGTATCAGAGCCCAAGTTTAGCCTTTTCTTGGCAATAGAGGTCTAGAAATCTTAGTTATTGTCGTATCTTGTTGGCTTAATGCGGCAAGTCCTTGTTTTCATATAGATCGATGGATGATTCTAGAAATGCTATCGAAAAATCATTGAAAAGTAATTTACCAGTTTTAACGGGTTCCTCTGATATGAGATCTTTATCATCAAATCAGAACGAAATCCTTGTTGCTATTCCTAGAGAGGCATTATTAAAAATTTCTCAGGATATGGCATAAATTCTTCAAAGGATGATGGCACCTAAGGCCCCAATCTCTGAGGTCAGAAAGTATGGTGGGGAAGAATTTTCGAGTACCACTCTTTAGCAATTCAAGAAAGCTGAATTTTGGCTAGAAAAGCTAGAGAGGATTTTAGATGATATTCAATGCCCTGCCCAATATAAGGTATCGTGTGTTGTATCCTTACTTTAAGGACCAACATACAATTGTTGGAAGCTAGTGAACGGACAACATCAATTACCATATCCTCTTACTTGAGGATTCTTTGAAATTGAATTCAAAAAGAGATATTTTACTTAGGCCTATAAAGAGGAGAAGCTGAGATAGTTCCTGACATTAAAGCAGAGAGTTATGTCTGTGGCAGAGTTTGAGAAGAAATTCATCCGACAATGCAAATACGTTCCCAAAATGTTGACTGATGCTTTCAAGAGTAGACAATTTAAGGATGGACTGAATCACCAGATTCGAGAGAAACTGATAAGGGCTACATCTTTTCAGAATGTGAACTTTCATCAACTAGTGATGGCCACTATAAAGGTCGAGAAGCACGAGTCAACTAAAAGAGAAAGAGAGCAGAAAGGGAGCGACGCTAGGGGTGGATGGTCCACCGAGAAAAGGTTTAAAGGAGCACAAAATGTCCAACAAGCAGGGGGAATGTATCACCCTTCTAGCAAGATGAAGGGACAAGAATCTACAGCATTATCAAAGGCAAGTCAGCATACCCTATCAGAGTAAAAAGGGGGTCAGCCACCTAAGTGCCCTTATTATTTCAGGCGACATTGGGCTCCATGCAGGAAAAAATCATTATGGTGCTACTGACCTCTATATAGCTAGTTACCCCTCAAAGCGAGCACAATACTCTACACAGCAAGGTAGTAGAGGAGCTTCAAATATATTTTCAGCTGCTAGAACTGGAAGTAGAGGCAGGGGGCGAGGTGGTTTTGGTCGCCATGGATCCCAATCTCGTAATATATCCGAGTCAATTAATAGACCTGCTACAATAGCTGTCATGGGGCGGGCTTATGCCATGAAGGCGTGAGAGGATCAAGATGCTCCTGAAGTCATAGCTGGTATTTTCTCACTTTATGATTCTGATATTCATACGCTTATTGATCCTGGATCCACTCATTCATATATTTCCATTGAGAGTATGAGTGGGGGTGTGTCTAAGGTGCATCAGCCGGAATATGATATCTTTGTAACTAGTCTATTAGGGCACAGAGTGCGTGTGAATAAAATGTTCCCTGACTATCCCATTTTGATACAAGAAAGAGAATTTTTAGTCGATCTTATCGAGTTGCCTTTTAGAGAATTTGATGTTATTTTGGCCATGACTGGTTGTCTAAGCATTGTGCATTGGTGAATTACGAGGCTATAACCGTAACTCTTAGTGATAAAAATGGTAATGAGGTAATAATTGCAGGCATTTCGACATAATCTTTGACCAAGGTAATATCTGTAATGGCCTCAACACCGGATCAACCGTGAATAGTACTTTCCGATAGTGAATAGTGTTTCTCGAGCCCGAAAGGACACCCAAAAGTCAAAAATATTTTATTGCATTGTTGGAAAGCAATGGTCATGGTGAGCCCAGGGTTGAAATTTGAAGTGAAATTGAGGTCAAATAGACCTCCAAAAGTCAAAAATACGAAAAGGTAGCAAGTTAATTTTCCTGGTAGGGAATGAGACTTGATTTTGCGTAAATAATTAAAAATAGTAAACGAACTCCGAATATTATTAGATTTTGCATGCTTACATGAATTTCTATGTAGAGTATTTTGGTAATGAGAATTGAATTTTTTGGTGATACCAACAGTTGTTAAATCGGACTGATAAGTTTGAATTGGACCAATAACGGACTCTGATTGAGCCAAAAATTTACTTACTACCTATTTTTTATGTGATAAAAATGATGGAATCATTTTTCAAGTGATTTGAAGTGAGGAAGAGAGAGAAATTGGATTGGGCCTTAAATGGCCTAAAATGAGCCATTTAATTAAGTTGGGTTAAGCCCACTTATTAGGCCTAATTTTTGGCCCAAAGAGAGACCTATTTAAGCTGGAAAATCTGAGAAAAATCCATATTTTTCCCAGCCCTTCTCCTTCGTCCCTTGTGGCTGACTCATCTCTATTTTCTTCTCTCTTTGTTCTATCAATTTGTTACTTTAAATTCTCATGTAATCCTAACATGAAAAGTGAAATTCTATCTTTATAGTTCAAATATATGGCCTTTAATCTTTGATTGAAGCAAAGAAAGCAAGGAAAATCAAGGGTAAAAAGTGAAGAGGAAAGAGTTGTCATGGCTAAAAGCAAGGAAAATGAAGCTTAGGCACTCATAAGCATGAAAAAATTATAAGTGACTACAAAATCCTTTGATTTTCCTTTCATTTTGAATTAATTTCATTTATTTAATTAGGTTAAAAATGGGTAAAGTTGTTAATTGATGAAATTGGTTTAGGGTAAATGAGATTGGACATTAGAAAAGATGAATGGAAAGCTAAAATGGAAGAAAGAAATTTTTTTAGTTGAAAATTAATGGTGACCGAATTGTATAGTAAAAGAAAGTGATGAGATTTTTGCATGAAAATAATATATGTTAGCCTAAATTAAGTGTAGAGATGATAAATACTGTCCATAAAATTTTATTGAATTATTGAAATTTATTTTAGAATTTTAAAGCCTATGTATTGATTATGTTTATAGTAAAAATTGTGAAATAATGAAAAATAATTGATTATTTTAGTGAAAAATGATGCTAAATAATAAATAATGCATAAATAAATTTTATTGGGATTTATTGAAATTATTGAAATTTTATTGAAATTCTAATGTTAATATGTGTATTGAAATTAATTGAACTATTAATGAATAATTGTGCAAAACTGTTGAAAAAGGTGAATTTATATGAAATTTAATTATAATCAATGAAAATGAAATAAAAAGTCAATCTATGAATTTTTTGAAATAATTATTGAGTCATAAAAATAATAAGAATAATAAATTATTGATAAATAATTCATAAAATGAGTGAAAATGATGGAAATTATAAAATAATGTGTACGCAAATTTTTATGGAATTTATATGCTTTATTAGAATATTTTTGAAATAAATTATTGATTATGTTTAACTAAAATATTGAATTATTAAGAAATAATTCAATAAATAAGTATGTAATTATAACGAACGTGAAGTAAATTACTTCAGTATAAAAAGAAATGAAAAAGTCAAATTATACATTTTGAGGCATAAAATAATGAATTATATCAATAAAATTCATAATTGCGTAAAAAGTTATAAAATAAATACGTGAATAATTTATCAAAATAAATTAGTCAATAAAAAGTATTAAAAGAGTGAATTATTGTAAAATAATTTGCTGACGAAATAAAGTTGGCATAGTGAATGATTGAAAAGTTTGGACAGAAAAAGAAAATGAAAGAATCGTAAAAAGTCGATCATTGAATTATTAGACAATAATTCGCAAAGAATTATACAAAAGAATAAAATAGAATTGTGAATTATAATGCCATAATTCATATTTTGTATAAAAGACTGAAAAACCCCAAGTACCTGAGTGAATTATCGAAGAATAATTCATAAAAGTGACTTGAAAAGATAAAGTGAAAGAAAGGACAAAAAGTTATTGAATAGTCAAAAACACTAAAAGAGTGTGTTTGATCAGAAATATAGTGTATCAAGAAATAAAAGAAAGAAATTAAATATTTTTAAATGTTAAAAATTATTGTGAATATAATTGATTATTTTGCCCTTAGCGATAAGCATGTGATGATATTCTTATTTAGGATATAATTGGCTAGCCATAGGGACATCTCTGTACCGCGGTGCAAGTCATGGCTACTTGCTTTGCTATGGGTAGGATCTTTGATCTCCATGGCTTCAGTGTTTTCAGTGAAAGTGAAAGTGAAATGTTTTTCGACAAATGGTTCCTTGGGGATCACTTCTCTTTCTGTGGGACCTTTGGGTCCAGTCCCGAGTATCCTTTTTGAGAATTCTGTTACATTGCACTAGGGGCACATTGTAATGAATGAATCGATATTGTTTAAATGATTTGAATATAAAAAGTTATAAATGAAAAATATTTCGTTGGGAAGAAAATGCAAAGTTGAAATAAATCTGTAAAGTTTTCCGAAAAGTGTGATTAATAAGAAAAAGAAAAAGAAAGGTTTTATAAGAATAAAATAATAAATGAAGATTAAGTCAAGCTTTTATAATGA
The DNA here is from genome assembly GCA_037975025.1 of Excoecaria agallocha. NCBI lineage: Eukaryota > Viridiplantae > Streptophyta > Magnoliopsida > Malpighiales > Euphorbiaceae > Excoecaria > Excoecaria agallocha. The sequence continues at coordinate 693,049 of JBBPFJ010000039.1, read as the reverse complement.
AAAAGGATTGTATTTTGTTTTACATGAAAAAAGATAAATTAAATTAGTTGGTATTTCATGTACCAATTATTATTGTGAAAAGTGACAAGTTAGATAATAATATCAATTTCCTATTTTAAGTAAAAAAAAGTGATGGCAATGACATTTAGTAAAATTTGATGCTTAAATAATGTATTTCTGAGAGAAGTCAAATGAAAAGTAAAACGATAAAAAGGTATATAATGGTTTAATAAGAAAAAAGTAAAAGATATAAGTCCTAAACAAATATTTGAACATAGGTAAACGTATAAAAAAGGAAATAGAGATTTGACTGCAAAGTGTCCCAGAATAGTCATATCACTTTGCAATTAAAGCTTAAAAGCCTTTTAATAGTAATGTATTTATTAGTTAAAAGTTAAAGAAAAATAAAAGAACATATATCAAGAAGTGTAATTAGAATACATATTGGATAATTGAACAATACATTGAGAAATAAAATAGTCTAGATTGATACCATTAAAGACATGAGTACCAATATACATTGCTAAATGAAATGATAATTATATCGTTGTGGCTAAAAAGATAAGACGAACATAAAGGTAAAAATAAAAGTTATTGTAAAGAATAACGTAAACGTAAAAAATAAATTTGATAACGATTCGCCTAAGAGGATAGTGTAAAGTAAAGTTAAAAGATTGAAAACAAAAGAACAATGATTACCAAAATATGAATTAATAATAAAACTAATGTTGATTGAAGTAAAAGAAAATGTTTAATAAAATAAGTATAAGAGTAGCATAATCTATGTAATTATGCTTTACTTTGGAAAATTCTTGGATTAGTAGTCATCACTGGGCATATCTAGTGCTTAGCACGTAGTGCTTACTGCGTGCAGGTTATGAAGTGTTGCGGGAGCATAGTACACGGTAGAGCTAGATCAGAAAAGAAGAATTAGTACTAGACCAAGTTGTATTTTGGCATGTATATACTTAGACCATTAAGGTAAAAGATTGAACTGTATTTTGATTGTATTTATGATTATTGTTGGATGAGTGTTTGGTGTAAGTTTTTGACATGAAGTTATTTTGTATATGTTTTAATTGTTTACAAGATTATCGAACTGATCGGCACAAAAAAAATTTACCGTTTTCGGCTAAGTTTCGCTTCGGAAAGGACTGTTCTGTAAAGGGTGTGACAATATCTGCCATTCAAGCTAAATGATTTCTAAGAAAGGGGTGTGAAGCATTTTTTTCCCTAGTTCTTAATTTGAAGAAGGACACGATTAAGCTCTAAGACATACCGATAGTGAATGAAATTTCAGATGTGTTTCATAAACACTTACCTAGTCTCCCCTCAGATAGGGCTGTGAAATTATCTATTGAGGTTTTGCCTGGTACAGCACCTAGTTTAAGAGCCCCCTATAGGATGGCTTCAAAGGAATTGAAAGAGTTGAAAGTGCAGTTGGAAGAACTGCCTAACAAATGTTTTATCAGGCCTAGTGTATCACCATGGGTTTCACCGGTCCTATTTGTTAAGAAAAAGGATGGTTCAATGAGGATGTGTATTAACTATCGACAGTTAAATAAAGTGACAATGAAAAATTAGTATCTGTTACCTCGATTGAAGATTTATTCGATAAGTTAAAAAGGGCAGGAGTATTTTTAAGGATTGACCTAAGATTAGGGTACTACCAACTTCGAGTTAGGGATGTGGATGTTCCAAAGATGGCATTTAGAACCAGATATGAACATTATGAGTTTCTAGTAATACCATTTGGGTTAACGAATGCACCAGCTGCATTTATGGATTTGATGAACAGGGTGTTTAGACATATTTGGACCAGTTTGTGGTGGTTTTTATTTATGACATATTGGTCTATTCTAGGAATGAAGAAAAGCATGCTGAGCATTTAAGAATTATGCTACAGACTTTAAAGGAGAATCAATTATTTGCTAAATTAAGCAAGTGTGAGTTTTGACTAATAGAGATTTCCTTCCTTGGCCATGTAGTATCCTTGAAAGGTATTAGAGTTGACCTAACAAAAATTGAGGCTGTTGTCAATTGGAAATCGCCTCGGAGTGTACCTGAGATAAAAAGTTTCTTGAAAATGGCTGGTTACTATCATCACTTTGTAAAAGGGTTTTTAGTTATGGCATCTCCACTTACTAAGCTATTAAGGAAGATTGTTAAATTTGAATGGACTGCTTGATGTGAGACCAGTTTTAATCAGATAAAGAGTAAGCTAACAAAAGCTTCGATCTTGACACAATCGATATCTGAAAAGGAGTATGCTATGTATAGTCATGCCTCTAGAGTTGGGTTAGGATGTGTTTTAATGCAAGAGGGTAGAGTGGTGCCTTATACATCTCATCAGCTTAAACCATATGAAAAAAATTATCCAACACATGATTTGGAATTTGCTATAGTAATTTTTGCCTTAAAGATTTGGCGAGACTATTTATACGGTGAAAGATGTGGGATATAAATAGACCATAAAAACCTTAAGTATCTACTTACTTAATAGGAACTCAACTTGAGACAGCAAAGATAGAGGTTTACTTCAGATGGTGCTCTAGTTGCACAATTAAGCATGTTGAATGATTTATTACCATGTTTTATCTCTAATTCCTATTAGCTATAATCGTCGGTTGAGATGAATTCATGATATAAATATGTTGATGTTCTTATTGAAATACTTGGGTAAAGATGTCTACCTTCGACTGCGGCTATTTGTTGACCATGTTATTATTTTGTATGTTATCTCCCCGCTAAGTTTTATAGCTTAGCACGATTGCTTTACATCCTTGTAGGTTCGACTGAAGGTCATACAGGGACTTAATTCTGCATCGGTTGGCCAACAAGAGTCGGTCCAGACTTTTAGATGTAGGATATTTTGTTGATAATTCCTTTTTTGACTAGCCTTATATTTTCTCGTGATTTAATTTAGGAAGTGTAATATGGAGGATTGTAAAATTTGCTTAAATTACCTTTGCTTGCATATCCTTCTAGGTTGTGGTGGTTAATATGTGATTGCCATATTATGATTATTTTTGGCAAGACATTCTAGGTTAATTTACTGGATATTCATGAACCATATATCTATACATATGTTAACAGGCTGGGTACACTTATTAAAAGTGTTATAGTGGAACCTAATATGATCATGATTAAGGTAGCACCTAAATTATATACATGATGATTGTGTTGTGGAATGATTTATATGATTTAAGTTTGTTGAAGGTAGGATAGATGCTTTTGGATAAAAGATAATTTTTGGGTGTAACAATTAGTGGTATCAGAGCCTAGGTTTAGCCTTTTCTGAGTAATAGAGGTCTAGAAATCTTTGGTATTGTATAATTTCATGTTGGCCTAATACAGTAAGTCCTAGTTTTCATATAGATTAAAGATGGATGATTCTAGATATGCTATCAAGGAATTGGTGAAAAGTAATTTACCAGCTACAACAGGTTCCTCTGATATGAGATCTTTATCGTCAAATCAGAATGAGATCCCTGCTGCTATTCCTGGAGAGGTATTATTAAAAATTTCTCAGGATATGGCACAAATTCTGTGAAGGATGATGGCAGCTAAAGCCCTAATCTTTGAGGTCAAAAAGTATAGTGGGGAAGAATTTTCGGGGTACCATTCTGGAGCAATCCGAGGAAGCTGAATTCTGGCTAAAAAAGCTAGAGAGAATTCTAGATGATATTCAATGCCCTGCTTATTATAAGGTATCGTTTGTTGTATCCTTACTTCAAGGACCAGCATACGATTGGTGAAAGCTAGTGCTCAGACAACATCAATTGTCGGATCCTCTTACTTGGAGATTCTTTGAAACTGAATTCAAAAAGAGATATATTACTGAGGCCTATAAAAAGGAGAAGCCAAGACAGTTCCTGACATTAAAGTAGAGAGTTATGTTTGTGGTAGAGTTTGAGAAGGAATTCAGCCAGCTGTGCAAATACATTCCGAAAGAGATGTTAACTGATGCTTTCAAGAGTAGACAATTTAAGGATATACTAAATCACCAGATCAGGGAGAAACTGATAGGGGCTACATCTTTTCAAAATGTGAACTTTCATCAACTAGTGATGGCCACTATGAAGGTGGAGAAGCACGAGTCAGCTAAAAGTGAAAAAGAGCGAAAAGGGAGTGGGGCTAGGGGTGGATGGTCCACTGAGAAAAGGTTTAAAGGAGCATAGAATTTCCAACAAGTAGGGGGAATGTATAAACCTGCTAGCATGATGAAGGGACAAGGATCTGAGCAGTATCCAAGCCAAGTCAGCATACCCTATCAGAGTAAAAAAAGGGTCAGCCACTTGAGTGCCTTTTTTTTATTTCAGGCGACATTGGGCTCCATGCAAAAAGAATCAAAAGCGTGCTATAATTGTAGTGCTACTGACCACTATATAGCTAATTACCCCTCAAAGTGGGTACAAGACTCTACACAGCAAGGTAGTAGAGGAGCTTCAAATATGTTTTCGACTGCTAGAACTGGAAGCAGAGGCAGGGGGCGAGGTGGTTTTAGTCGTCATGGATCCCAGTCTCGTAATATATCTGAGCTATTTGATAGACCTGCTGCACCAGCTATCATGGGGCAGGCTTATGCCATGAAGGTGCGAGAGGATCAAGATGCTTCTGAAGTCATAGCTGGTATTTTCTCACTTTATGATTCTGATATTCATGCGCTTATTGATCCTGGATCCACTTATTCATATATTTCCATTGAGAGTATGAGTGGGGGTGTGTCTAAGCTGCATCCGCTGGAATATGATATCTGTGTAACTATTCCATTAGGGCACAAAGTGTGTGTGAATAAAATGTTCCTTGACTATCCCATCTTGTTACAAGGAAGAGAATTTTTAGCCAATCTTATCGAGTTGCCTTTTAGAGAATTTGATGTTATTTTGGGTATGGACTGGTTGTCTAAGCATCATGCATTGGCGAATTACGAGGCTTTAACCATAACTCTTAGTGATAAAGATGGTAATGAGGTAATAGTTATAGGTATTTCAACACAATCTTTGACCAATGTAATATCTGCCATTCAAGCTAAACGATTTCTGAGAAAGGTGTGTGAAGCATTTTTAGCCCTAGTTCTTGATTCAAAGAGGGACACGGTTAAGCTCCAAGACATACCGATAGTGAATGAATTTTCAAATGTGTTTCCTGAAGACTTACCTAGTATCCCCCTTGACAGGGCTATGGAATTATCTATTGAGGTTTTGCTTGGCACAGTACCCAAATCTAGAGTCCCCCTATAGGATGGCTCCAAAGGAATTGAAAGAGTTGAAGGTGAGTTGTAAGAACTGCTTGACAAAGGTTTTATCGGGCCCTAATGTATCGCCATAGGGTTCACCGGTCCTATTTATTAAAAAAGGATGGCTCTATGAGAATGTGTATTGACTATCGGCAGTTAAATAAAGTGATAGAGAAAAATAAGTATATGTTACCTCTAATTGAGGATTTATTCGATCAGTTGACAGGGGCAGTAGTATTTTCAAGGATTTACATGAGATTGAGGTACTACCAACTCCGAGTTAGGGATGTGGATGTTCCAAAGACGACATTTAAAATCAAATATGGACATTATGAGTTTCTAATAATGCCATTTGGGTTAACAAATGCACCAGCCACATTTATGGATTTGATGAACAGGGTGTTTAGACCATATTTGGACCAGTTCATGGTGGTTTTTATTGATGACATATTGGTCTATTCTGGGAATGAAGAACATGCTGAGCATTTAAGAATTGTGCTACAGACTTTAAGGAAGAATCGATTGTTTGCTAAATTGAGCAAGTGTGAGTTCTGGCTAACAGAGATTTCCTTCCTTGGCCATGTAGTATCCTCGAAAGGTATTAGAGTTAACCCAGCAAAAATTAATGCTATTGTCAATTGACGATCGCCTCGAAGTGTACCTGAGATAAGAAGTTTCTTGGAATTGGCTGGTTACTATCGTCTCTTTGTAAAAGGGTTTTCAGTTATGGCATCTCCACTTACTAAGTTTTTAAGGAAGAATGTTGAATTTAAATGGACTACCTGATGTAAGACCAGTTTTGATCAGATAAAAAGTATGCTAACAATAGCTCTGATCTTGACACAATGGGTATCTAGAAAGAAGTATGCTATGTATAGTGATTCCTCTAGAGTTGGGTTGGGTTATGTTTTAATGCAAGAGGGTAGAGTGGTGGCTTATGCATCTCGTCAACTTAAATCGCATGAAAAAAATTATCCAACACATGATTTGGAATTGGCAGCAGTAGTTTTTGCCTTAAAGATTTGGCTACATTACTTATACGGTGAAAGATGTAAGATATACACAGACCATAAAAGCCTTAAGTATCTACTTACTCAAAAGGAACTCAACTTGAGATAGTAGAGATGGCTCAAACTTTTTAAGGACTATGATTGTATAGTAGACTATCATCTAGGTAAGGCTAATGTAGTAGCAGATGCTTTAAGCAGAAGAATGATGGCATCTAGGGTGTTACAGTGAGGTAGATGCAGGTTTACTTTAGATGGTGCTCCAGTTACCCAATTAAGAGCTAAGCCATGGGTAAGGCAGGTAGTGATCAATGCAAAGAAAAATGATGAGAAGTTATAGCAAGTTATGCGATATATGCACGATGGGGAATGATTCGGGTATTCAATCAAAGAAAATGGAAGTTTTCACTTCAATGATAGATTATGTGTTCCAGATGATAGAGAATTAAAAAGAACCTTATTGAATGAAGCTCATAGCACAATATTCACTATGCATCTTAGGGGTAATAAGATGTATCAGGATCTTAAGCGATGTTATTGATGGTCGGATATGAAGAGGGATATGGTCGATTATGTCTCTAAGTGCTTTAATTGTCAGCAAGTGAAACTCGAGCATCAACTTCCTTCTGGATTATTGAATCCCATTCCAATTCCTCAGTGGAAGTGGGAAGATATCACTATGGACTTTGTCATCGGACTACCTTCTACACAGAGAAAGCATAATACAGTGTGGGTAATTGTTGATAAGTTAACTAAGTCGGCTCATTTCTTGTCGGTTAGAATAGATTATTCCATTGACCAATTGGCCAAATTGTATATAAATGAGATCGTTCAACTTCACGGTATTCCAGTATCTATAATATCGATTCGAGATCCCAGATTCACCTCTATATTCTGGCAGAGTTTACAGAAGTCTTTGGGAACACGATTAAAATTCAGTACGGCTTTTCATCCTAAGACAGATGGATAATCAAAAAGGGTGATACAAATCTTGGAAGATATGCTAAGGGATTGTATTTTGAATTTTTCTAGTAGTTGGAACAAATACTTAGCCTTGATAGAGTTTACCTATAATAATAGTTATCAGACTAGTTTGGGTATGGCTCTGTACGAAGCCTTATATGGTCGAAGTTTTAGGCCCTAGTATGTTGAACTGAGTTAACTGAATGCAAGCTAATTAGGCCAAATCTAGTTAAACATACTAAAGAAAAGGTCCAAGTTGTTAAGCATAGATTAAAAGAAGTACATGATAGACAAAGATCTTATACAGATTTGAAAAGAAAGGATATTGAATATCAAATTGGGGATAAGGTGTTTCTGAAAGTTTTGTCCTGGAGGAAAGTTCTGAGGTTTGGAAAACAAGGAAAATTGAGTCCAAGATTCATTGGTCCCAATGAAGTTCTACAAAGGGTTGGACCAGTGGCATACAGATTAGCACTTCCTATGGAATTATCAAAGCTACATGACATATTTCATGTTTTTATGCTTCGAAGGTATCGTTCAAATGAATTCCATGTACTACAAGTGCAACACATTTAAGTGCAGATAGATTTTACCTACAATAAAGAGCCTAAAGAGATTTTGGCTAGGGAAATCAGTTAGTTAAGGAATAAGCCAGTTCCTCTTGTCAAGGTACTTTGGCAACATCATAACATTCAAGAAGTAACTTGGGAACCAGAAGCCATAATGAGAGCCCAGTATCCTCAGTTGTTTAATTCAGGTATGAATTTTGAGAACGAAATTCTTTTAAGAGGGAAAGAATTATGAGGGCCTAACCTTAACTCTAGTAGGGAATATGTTTATTTGATACTGTGGGTACAATTAATATTTTTATTGTTATAGCCACCTTGGAATAAAACTTCTTGAAGGGCAATATGATAATTTCAGTGAAATTTATGAATAAAAGGGTTAATTGGCTGATAAAAGTGATATTGGGGTAAGATTTAGGATTTAAGATTTACTTGGGGTTAAATCATAAATTAAAAGTTGGAGGGGTTATTTTTGAGAAATAAATTAAGAATGGAATTAAAAGGGTAATTGGTGGTCTTCTCACGTGACTCCAGTGATAAATATCACTGTTTGTTTAAGGGAAGACCATCTCTCACTTTTTCTCTTTCTCTCTCTGAGTCTGGAACTAGGGTTTTGGTAAGAGTAATTTCTCCCTTCGTTCTCTTCTATTAATAAAAGATTTTATGAAAGTAAGAAGGAAAATTTAGTATTTTTATGTGGTTTGTTATAGCAGAAACAAGCAAAGATAAGGGCAAAGGGATCTTGAAAGAGTGAGGAAGTCACGGTGTTCAAGTATGGGAGTATTGTTGATTTTGTTGTCTGTAGAGGGATCTATAGAAATTAGGGTTATGTTATCTGGATTCTTTAATCGGGAGTTTTAAGATGAGAAATGAAAGATTTTTTGCTTTAAGATGAGTTTTGAAAGATGGTTTGGTTTATGGAATCATTTCTATTTACTTTGAGTTGAGATTGGATCTGTTTCTTTGGTGTGCATGGCCACTTAAGGCATAAAGCCTTGTGTTGCATGGCCACTCAAGGCATAAAGCCTTGTATTGAACGGCCACTCAAGGCATAAAGCCTTATGATGCGCAGCCACTCAAGGCATAAAGCCTTCTGTTGCACGGCCACTCAAGGTCTCCCTGTGCATGATGCATGGCCAAGTAGTATTTCACTGTTTTTCACTTCCTTATTTTTCACATTTATTTGAATCATCTAACAAATACTTCCATATTAATTTTAATTAAGCCAACACTCTTTATAAAGATAATTAATCATCTAATGCAACCTAATTGGCATACTTAATGAGTATTGTGCTAAAGTTAATATGTGATTATTTTATGTTATGCTTTTATTATAAAGTCGTAACGATTAAGGTAATGTGATCATGGCAAGTTTATCAAGTAGTGTTAATTACAACTTACTTTGATATATGATCTTAATGATAGTAATGGTGTGATTGCATTAAATTGCTATGAATATATGTATTTGCATGCAAAGTGTGATGACAATTGTCCTTAAATGAGTTTGAATATGCGGTAAATGAGTTATGAGTCGAGGTAACAAATATTGATGTCATCATATGTGTATGAAATGTGCATTCATATATGAATTATGGCTTGAGCAAATACTATAATGTGTAAGAAGGAACTTGATGAATCAAGTATTCTTTTTGATTAAGTGGTTAAGCCTGTGGGTCTTAGTTCAGTTGTGGATTAGATAGGCATGCCTAAAGGGATATAGTTGCAGCTGTCATAGTTGATCCATTTGGGTCCATTGTTTATTCCTTTAATGGAACCATAGTTCGACCCCTTGGGTCCAATGTTTGATATCTTTGAATATCCATTGTTTGATACCTTCAGGTATCCATTGATCCCATTATCCATCCTTTGAACTAGCACTTAGGCAAGCTATTAAGTTTAAGAGGATTGTTAAAAATAAGAAGTACATGTATCGATTACTTGATTCATATAATGTAAGCATGTTGAATGATTTATTACCATGTTTTATCTCCATTTCCTATTGGCTATAATCGTTGGTTGAGATGAATTCATGAGATAAATATATTGATGTTCTTATTGAAATACTTGGGTAAAGATGTTTACCTTCGCCTATTGGTCGACCATGTTATTATTTTGTATGTTATCTCCCCGCTAAGCTTTATAGCTTAGGCCGGTTGCTTTACATCCGTGTAGGTTCGACTAAAGGTCATACAGGGATTTAATTCTGCATCGATTGGCCAACAAGAGTCGGTCCAGACTTTTTAATGTAGGATATTTTATGGATAATTCCTTTTTTACTAGCCTTATATTTTTTCATGATCTAATTCAGGAAGTGTAATATGGAGGACTCTAAAATTTACTTAAATTACCTTTGCTTGCATGTCCTTCCAAGTTGTGGTGGCTAGTGTGTGATTGCCATATTATGACTATTTTTGGCATGACATTCTAAGTTAATTTATGAGATATGCATGCACTAGATATATATATATATATATATATATATATATATATATATGTTAATAGGCTCGGTACACTCGTTAAAAGTGTTATAGTAGAACCTAATATGATCGTGATTAAGGTAGCACCTAAATTATATACATGATGATTGTGTTGTGGAATGATTTGTGTGATTTAAGTTTACTGAAGGCAGGATAGATGCTTTTGGATAAAAGATGGTTTTTGGGTGTGACAAACACGTTGCCTTAAAAAAGAAACTCTGGTATCTTATGGCACATGGAGGGAAGAGATGTCCCATTTCATCCCAATGATCAAACCAAAAGGAATTCAACCCTCTATCTTTGATAGCTCAACATATATTAGCATTAAAAATAGGCCAAAGATAATTAATTTGATGCCAGATTGCTAATCCTGAAGAAGCCAACAAATTCATGGGCTAAAAAGTAGTAGAACAACAGTATTTGGCTTTAAAAACCTTGACCCAAAGAGCTTTATTATTATTAACTAGCCTCCATGCAATTTTAAGAATAAAAATGTCATTATAGTTTTTCAATCTCTTTATACCAGTACCCCCAATATCTATTGGTTTGCATAATTGATCCCAATTAACTAAATGTAATTTCCTTAAGCCACAGGAGGATCCCTAAATAAAATTAAGACAGAGGCTTTCAATCTGGTTACAAATGGAAATCAGGAGAACCACTATTTGCATGGCATAAGTAAGGATAGAAAGGAAAATCGATTTAACTATAATTATTCGACTTGCCACAGAAAGAGTATTGGCCTTCTAGTTAGTTAGTTTACTTCTAAACTTATCAATGAGACAAGAATAACTTCTTATACTTAATCGACCATGAATAATCAGGGTACCTAAATAAAAATCAAGATCATTAGTTAAAGGAAAACCTAGGTGTTCTTCAAATTTGTAAAAAGAACATGGTTGACATTTATAGAAACATAGAAGGCCGACTTTTCTTTGTTAACCAATTGACCAGAACAATTACAAAACTCCTCAAGCACTCTGTTAATAACATTCATTTGATCACAAAACACCTTAGAAAAAAGAATAAGATCATTTACAAATAAGAGATGTGAAAAAGGAGGCCCATTTTCATCTAACCAAATAGGCTTACAGCAACCTTTATTAACAACCTTTTCAATTCAATGAGAAAGGTGCTCTATGCATAAGATAAATATGTAACGAAATAGAGGGTCCCTTTGACAATACCTCTAAAAGGGGTAAAGCTCTCAGTAAGCTCACCATTACAAAAGATCTTTGAACTGCTTTTCTTCCAACATGAAATAAGCATAGAGCATAAATTAGTAGGGAAACCTGCAACCATAAGAGTATTGAGTATAAAATCCCAACACAGGCGATCGTAACCCCTCTCCAAATAAATTTTGATCATAACCTACCCTTTTCTACCGTTTTTGTTATGCATTGAATAGGCTATCTCTTGGACAATAAGAATATTATCCGTTATTTGATGCCCTAAAATAAAGCTAGCTTGATGAGGACCCATAAGTAAATTTAGACATGGCTTTCATCTATTAGTCACCACCTTCATAAGAATTTTATAAACCACCGATAACAAGCTAATTGACCTAAAATTATTAACAAGATCAAGTATATTCTTTTTAGGAATAAGACAGATAATGGCAGTATAAAGATATGAGTCTATAACCCTACATTTTAAAGCCTTATAAACAAACTAAAATAAAGAATCCTCCATAATGTACCAATATTTTTTAAAGAAAAGAGGATTTAAACCATCAATATCTAGAACCCTAAGGGGTTTTAATATTAAAAATTACTTCACGTAATTGTATAAGATTCAATTAGGCCATAAGAGTATCAAACATAGATCTTGCTAAAAAAAAAGGAAATTTACCACGAATTGGGTAACTAGGAGTAGTTGCATGATCTTTTTTATACAATATACTGAAAAAATTAACTACGTGGACTTTGAGAAAATCTTAGTCAAAGACCCATTACCCATGAGGCATTAATAGCCCATGAATGTAGCTCTTCTGCCTTTTAAGTCGGACTTTATCGTGAAAAAATGCAGTGTTTTCATCTCCCTCTAATAGCCTGTTTGTCCTAGCCTTTTGCTTCCAACAAATCTCTTCTTATAAAAGAATATTATTTAATTTCAGCCTCAAATTATTGCCCAGATTTTCAAGAAAAAGAAGACTGAGAGTGTTCTAGCGATTTCTCAACACCTGTTAGTCTAGAAAAATTTTCATTTTTTGATACATATTACATCCAAACACTTCTTTGCTCTAAAAACAAATTCTAGAGGCAAAGCAATTAATAGTGTCAACAATACTACCATCATTTGACCAATTAGGAGCAAAAAATCTATGAAAATCCTTATGAATAATCCATGCTGCGTTGAAATGAAAAGGCCTCTCATAACTACATTTAGAGTTATCAATAATGGAAAAAAGAATGAGCTTGTGATCAGAGTGCAACTTAGGGAGGTGAGTAACATTAAAAGTTAGACAAACTGCTCGCCAGTACAAAATGCAAAGAGCATAGTCTAACCTTTCCATAACCAGCCCCCTGCACCAGGTGTATTTAGGACTAATAAAACCCATATCAGTAAGTGACAGAGAGTAAATGAATTGTGCAAAAAGGGGATAAGGTTTACTTCCCCTAATGGATCCACCAAATTTTTCATGTGAATACAAAAGGACAATAAAATCTCTTAAGAGTACCCAAGAAAAGGAGATGCCATGAGACATGAAAGTAAGGTCCGCCCACAAAAATTTTGTACAAATTAGAGAAGGATCCCCATAGACTTTAGTAAGATAAAAAAAAAAAAAATGATCCATTCCTCTATAGGTGACTTGTATGTGAACAAACCGATACATACAACTTTTCACAATAAAATCCAGACCTTATTTCCATAGAACCTAGATACCACCAGAAAAGCCTTGAGCTTCAATTCTAAAAGAGTGCACAAAACCTAGCTTATTAACAACTCTATCAGCCACAATCCCACTAACTCTAGTTTCAAGCAAAACAAGAATGGAAATCTAATACATATTACCAAGTTTCTAGCGTAAACAGCAAAATCCCTTCGGCCAAATCCCTAACAATTCCAAGAAAATTTTTTTAAATACATTAAAGAATTGCAAAGAGGGAAAGAACCACACCAGGAAAATTAAACATGTGTTATACCAGCACCATCCATTATGGGACTAGAATCTGCTGGCAAACCAGTCAAATCCACTTGTGGAGCTTAGTTTTCTAGATTAACAAAGTCAGATAGGAGATTTGCAACATCATTCATTTTAAAATAGAATCCATACTCTTCCTTTTTCCTTTAGAGTAACTAATTTCATGAATGCTCTTGAAACTTCTTTTATCAGGGGGTCTCCTATTGCCTACAGAAAGGGTCTTCAATTTGCTGCCTTGATGTATCATTCTATCTTTTCTAGAGTAAATCTGGTTAAGCTTAAAAGTAGCAGGATATGGAACTTGAATGGCCTTATGAGAGTTATAGTCCAAAACTGGAGAAACAACATTCTCAGACTAACAATTTTGTTCATAAGACATTTGCTTGTTATTTTTTAGGTTGGGAGTAGCTTCTGCTTCAATGGGAGTGACCATGTTAACATCACAATTCTCTTTATCTTCTTGATTCACCTGAGGAATATCACAAAAGAAGCTTGAACGTATTCTTTAGTAATAGATTTTTCCTACTGCACATTTGGTCCAGACAAACTGCCAAAAAATAAATTGTTTCTCACCACAACCTTACCCGGCTTGCTAAATTCGGATCCTTGGAAATTACTTCCAACCTTGGAATTAATCTGCTTAGAGCCTTGGTCTTTCATAGGAGACTTAGCTCTTCGATTGGTAGATATCACGTTAGCATTATCTGCTCGAGAAGGGAGTACATCAAGCTCATTAACACTAGAAAGAGCTGCAAAGCGCGAGCCTGAACATTTGCGACTATTAGAACCTGACCCATTATCTTGAAATACATTAATACCCACATTTCTCTTGCCCTGTTTTTGTACTGCCATCCAAGGTCCAAAATTCAAATCAGCTTTGTAATTATAAGTAGCAACATTAGAAGAGTCTCCTTTTTTATCGATACTATCAGTGGGAAATAAAGGGCTTATATCCACTGCTTCCTTAATACATACCTAGGGACATTGATCCATGAGCTGACCATATTTTCCACACATAAAGCATATTTTGTATAGACCTTCATACTCAACCTCTATAAGTTTCTCCTTAATTTGAATCTATAAAACTAAAGGTTTCGTGAGATCCAGTTCAACAGCAATGCAAGCAAACTTGGCACGTTTGGAGGCAGAAGTGTTATAATTTATTTTCACCATCTTCCTAATACTAGCACTCATTTACCTAAGTACACGCTAGTGATAATAGTGAAGAGGGAAACCTAGAAAGCAAACCCAAGCCACAACCGATGTCATACTGTTATTGTCTGTAGAAAAGCCAGAATGCTAAGGTTGAATCATAAGATAATGTCCCATAATTGTCCACGATCCACCAACCAATACATTGATGTAGTCATCCGTCGGATCAAAATGAATGAGGAAATAGTTATTATCCAAGTCCACCACTTTGTAATGTCACTTAGGGGTCCACAGAGAATCTAATCTGTTACAAAGAAATTTATAGCCGATGCTCCTACCCAAAAGACGAACAACAATAGATTTTTTTCATAGCTTGGCCAGTTACGACCCCAACTTATCTAAACAATTTAACTTGAGTAAACCATCCTCTAAGGAAATTGAAATATCTTCATCAGTGTTTAGGTCATTGTCATAACTGTCATCACTATTCAATGACTCATTATCCATGTCAACATCAAAGCTATGGTCCAATTCCTCATCAAATGTCAATGCCATAGCAATGGTACCATAACGCTTCTTGGCCTTGCGCACTAAGGCATCTCTGAAGGATAATAGTACAGGGTCATCCTCATCATTTTCACGTTCATTGGGATCACCTTTATCTCCTCCTCCTTACATTTCTTCCAAGATATGTCATCAGGTGGTGATGGAGGAGGAACCTTCTCCATCGACGATAGAACCTCATAGACAGCTAGGGTTTCAACGGACATTAGAGCAATTCTTAATATGGGTATGCATTATATTATATTATTCCATGTGTATGCAGTGAATCAAATATGACCAAATAGTAATATTATACCAATTTAAAATTTTAGAATTAAAATTACATTTTTTTCCCAAATATTAAGTGCAAAATTATACTTTTGGGGTTTGCAATATTATAATATGATCGTGGAAGCTGAGTTAATTAGTTTCTTGGAAAACAATCTCTACAGGTCTAACTTCTAGGCATATAATGGTAGTGATTTCATTTGGATCCATTAAACTCTCAAATTATTAATTTTGTTCTACATATCAGAATGGAAAATAATGATATTCTGTCTCCAATTCTGCAAATCGTCATCTACAATCGGATAAAAGTAATTGTTTAGAAATTCGATAGAAGAAAATTTATTAGTTTTGAATTTAATAAAAAAAATACTCAACAACATAAATGCAACAAGTTCATTTTTCCTATCTGAACAAAAATTAAGTTCATGAAATTTAAGAGAAGATATTATCAAACAATTTAAGCTAACGCGAATTCCCAAAAAAAAATAAAAAGTAAAAAGTAAACACGGGCCAGACATACGTTGAAGCAAAGGGAGACAATTCTCCCCTTATTTTTTTTAAATGAACTTTTTTCATAATAAATTTTATATATTTCAAATTTATGTTTCAATGTTGGCTTTTTTTGGTCCCTTTTAATGTTAGTTTCAATTAAATTGATCATTTTAATGTTAATTTTAACTAAATTTGCTCCCTTTAACATAAATTTTTATTTTGTTTCTGACCACGGTAGATACTGATTATAATATATTGAAAGATTTTAAATTCGAATTTCAAATTTTATTTTTTCCTGCTAAAAAGAAATACTTACAATAAAAAAGAAAAAAATATGAACAATTTGGTATAATTGATAAAATTGTGAAGATAGACCATTAAAAACAAAAGGAACTCTCTCTCTCTCTCTCTCTCTCTCTATTTTCAGACACCCAATTGAGCGTTGTTATTTCCAGATGGAAAAACCCTGTTCTCTGATCTACTTCTACTCAACATTCTCTTCAAAGAACAACCCACAGATGAAGAAGGAGAAGAATTGACAACCCCAGAACAAATATTCTCCAATTCATTTTCATTATGAGAATTATTTGAAACATCAATCACAATCTCCTCTAATGCCACTATAGATTTCACGTCATTAGCCACCACAACATGAGATCTACAAATGGGGCAATTAGTGTGGGAATGTAACCACATTTCAATACACTCAACATGAAAACTATGCCCACATTTTTTCAACATTCGTCCAACTTCATTTTCATCAAATTTGCTCAAGCAAATTATGCATTCTAATCCTTGTTGTTGATCTTCTTCTTTGTATACAAACATCGGAATTGAAGCTATAATTGATGGGTCAAGCCCGTTTGTAGGAGTAGAAGAAGAAGAAATGTAAGTATGAGAATGTTGGAATCTTGAAGGAAGAAGAACATGAGAAACAGATACTAAAGAGCTTGATGGTGTTCTTCTGTGTTGAGCTAACGTCAAGAACCATTTGGCATAGATATGAAGAAGCAAAACGAAGAGAATTACCACAAGAAGTGAAATGATTGCAGCCAACATTACATTGCTATCATACGAAGATAAGCTATTAAGGAAATGACTCATTGGATTTTCTTTTGAACCACCCAACATTACACTATGAAGTGAAATTCTCAAGCAATTGACGTATAATTTTGGTTATTTATGGGCAATTCTTGTACTGGAATAGGACGGTTGGGATATAAATTATGGATCGTTTGCCCCAAATTAATGAGACATTTGCGTAAATGGTTAGCAATAAGCGAAGACATAAAAGTCAAAAAGAATCCCATTGTTCAAGGAACCAATGAGGGAATCATGCATTGGAGCGTAGACTTGAAGGACTCGTGAAGGCGACGGCAGCTAGAGGGTTTGGTTGTTGAATTCATGTGCTTAATTATTTTGCATTCATTTGTTTAAAGCATTTACAGGATCCCAATGATCTACCATGTCTTTCATACTGTTTCTGGTTTATCAGTTTGCCATGAGAATTCCTTAATTTTATAACTTTTCCACATAATTTTATGCAAAAGATGAGGATGATATGCCAAAATGTCCGCCAAAAATTAATGCCCCATCTATTGATACCGGGCCGTAGCTAAGTGAAAGAGTGTGAGTTACTTGGGTTAAGGGCAATTCGTCTCTATAATTTTCCTCTTGAAAATACCTTCCGTATTTTTTAATCAGTTTCCACCCCTTGAAATATCAAAATGGTTAGTTTTGCTATTAAAAATATCGAAATGATCAGTTTTTCCCACTAAAAATATTAAAATAGTTTGTTTTTTTCTTTTTGAGACAAAAATCTCAATCAGCTAAAGAAATAAATAAATTGCACCCGTTAAAAATGTGACAGCTCCGTATCCACATGATCAAATAATAGGCTTATAGCATATATTAAAATGTTTAACCGTTGACTTATCACTTTTTACTAGATATCATCTATTCCGCTAGCTGATTAAAATGTATCCTAAAAGAGTGGTAAAAAGGGATCTTTTTAATATTTTCAGTAATAAAAACTGACTATTTTAGTATTTTCACTAGTAAAAACTAATCATTTTAATATTTTCATGGATAAAAATTGACCACCAAAAATATATTATTTGTATTTTGTAACTAGCGAGAAAGCTGTGGAGGCAAAAATAGCCACTGCCCCTTAATTGACCCCATTCCAATGAAAAATAATAATAAAAAAAAAATTTATGAATAATTTTCTAGTATTTTCATTTTAAATTTTTCACCCCATCAAAAGTTGATATGACCCTAATAAAGTTATATATATATATATATATATATATAGTGGGTTGCTGTAAGTGGTGTGATATGGGTTGAACACGCTCAGGGGTCCCACGTGAGTGGAAAAAGACAGCCTCTTTTGTTCAACCTTTTTTCTTCCATATTTTAGGGCAATTGATCAACTTTGGCATGTGATCTCTCACCTGTCTCAAGGTTTATTATACCCGTGACCCTTCGCCTACAATTTTTTTTTTCCTTTTTCCACAAAAAAAAAAAAAAAAAAGCATCATTTTCTTACAGCCACAAAGGAAAAAGATCCCTGAATTATCAAGTATTTGTTCCCAATTACGAGAGCTTAACTATAAAAAGAGTTGCATATTAGAATTCAGGAGGAGCAGATATGCAATTAGCAAGGTAATGTAATTGTTAGAAATGTTAATAGTTGCATATTAGAATTCTTCAGGAGCAGATATGCAATTAGCAAGGTAATGTGATTGTTAGAATTGTTTTCCAAATATATTCTTTCTCATCTATCTACTCTCCCTCGTCATCTTCTGTGAGGCCAAAAGGTTCTTTTAAGTCTCGATCAGTTCACGTCTAAAAGCAGATATGCTGAGAAAATGTTTATTTTAACATTGGAAAGTAGCTCCCATTTGCACATAAATTAACATTGGATTGATGATGTTATTGCAGATACAGTTTAATCAATTCCTCATTGTTGCATATCATTGATGAATTGAAGTTTAAATTGGAAGTAAAAAAGAAAAAAAAAAAAAAGTTCTCACTTTCTACAAGCAGGTTCAGTCCATGAGTTTATATCTTTTCTCTTGGACACCAGTAACTCCCATTTGTATCTCTATTATAGTGTGTAGTGGCACCTGAAAGAATGAAACTCTTTCATCAGAAAGTAACTACACAAAACTTATAGCTAACCTGACCATTGATCATAATTTCACAGAGAAATATATAATAAATCATGCTGATCAGTTGGACCTTCGGTTTAATTCACAATATAACAAACCACTTTCTTATTAATATTAACAACACACAAGTAATATTGCTCTGCTGACCGTTAACTATTCATGAGTTACCTCAATATGAGGAATTTCTTTCAGAGGCCTATCCGCAAAGTAAGCATATAATGCTCTCAATACCGCCTGCAAGAAAAAGAAGAAGATGATGGTAACAACAACATTGATTTTAGAGGAAGCAAGAGTCTGATGTATAACCTGATGAGAAATCACTACAACAGGAGCTCGTTGTCTTTCCAATTCAATGATTACAGGCTCTAGTCTACATTAATAAGAAGAATGATTTTCAGATTGAATGATTTTCATAACAATTTAAAATCTGAAATATTTCGAGTTTTAGTTGAAGCCAAATTTTAACCTTTGGATGACATCCAAATAAGATTCTCCACGTGGATAGCGATATCTCAGCTTGTCCTTTTTCCTTGCCCTGATAAATGATAAACATTCAAGTAGTAATGTATGCCAAAGCAGATGGGAAAAAAGTGAGAAATTTTCCAAGTAAAAACAACAGCAGGTTTTAAGGAATGAACAAATTTCCTGAGAAAAATAACACATACTCATACTCCTCGGGCATGTTCTTCTTTATCTCTTCATAAGTCATACCGTCACATACTCCAGCATTTATCTCATCAAGGGCGCGCCATTGGATCTGTTAAAGATGTTACAAATTGTTAAATATTGTTTAATCAATTTTAAGCATATGTTAGGCAAATGATATTCTTGCAGATTAACACTAACCTTGGGAAATCCAATAATTGGACTTGCTGTTATGATTGTTCTCTGCAGCGTGCTAGTCCAAATCTACATCATTGGAAAATTTTGGAAAAAAATAAATGCAAAGAAAAGATCAGTAAGATTCATAATATTCTTCCAGAAAATTCAGCTCAATTAGATTTGCAAGCATTGAATGTATATTCATGGACTCAGTTTCACTAAAACAAAATTGCAACCGATAGCAACCAGCAAGATAAACAGCATTGTCTGTTTTGCTTCGAAGAAAATGTATGACTAAAATCCAATTGTTTTCTTCATGCTCGTGTCAAAGAACCTAGTTTTAAACCCAAGCCATTAAAAGATTTCATCTCGAATCTACAATTTGAAAAAACTTCTTGAGCTAGTGAACTTATAAAGGTAACAGTTAGTGGCACCAAATCCAAAAAATTTCCATACTTCTAAATGAATTTGAAGATTCATAAGGTCTGTTAAAGAGTGTACATTAGTTTTCTAGTTGACTTACCTTGTATATCCAACATAATCATAGGACCTAATGGTAGCTAGTTTCCTTAACTATAGCTCTTGTATTTATATATATACCTATGATTGATAGAGAATAAATTATCAGAAAATATTCTCTCATAGTGTGTTTGATTACATGGTACAGAGCCTGGTTTTTCAGTTTCTGGTCTGGATTTTCTGGGTTTTTCCTTCTGTTCTTCTGGTTCTCTGAAGAACCAGATCTGCGTGTATTAGAGTCACCTCTCGGAGTGGCTGTCTGCTCTTACCACTGGCAGGAGGAGGAGCCCAACTCACAGTTCGGTTGTCTCTCAAAGTCCAGCAACGGGGTTTTTAGCGTGTGGGCTTCACGAGCCACTCTTTGTTTTTTGAACTTCTTCACGTGCCGCATGTGACATTGTTTCTGTTTCTGATCTTCTTCTCCATCATCAATCCCTTGTTTCCAGCCACCCTCTAGTGCTCCAGTGATCATTTGGTGCTTGAGTGAGGAGGTTTCTTCCTTAGCTTATCTCAGTAGTCCTGTTTCTTGTGCATCTGACTCTTTTGGCTCTGTTTGCTGCACATCTTGAGGAAGTTTGCTTCATTTTGCTGCAGCCACTTTCGTGGAAGGTCACATCTGAGGTTCTTTATTCTAGTAGAAGTTGGGTATTCTGGTTAGTGCCATCAGTTGTTTAGGTATTTGTGGGATTTGTTTTGCTTGACTATATCTCTTATTTTTATCCGTGCTATTATTTAAGATGAGTTGGAACAAGAACATAGTGTGCCATTATTGTCATGAATCTGGCCATACAAAGCGTACATGTAGAAAATTGCATAATCAGAAGCCTGAATCAGCAAGCATTGCTACTACCAGTACACCTAGCAAGTTTATTATAGTCCCTGCAGATAATTATGCAGAATTCACTCAGCATCAAAACTATTTGAAAGCTTTGCCTATCCCTATTATTGCCCGGTCAAGGAATCCAAGTACATATCTTTTATTTTCCTAAATCCCAATAGGTCATTGATTCTAGTGCCACCGATCATTTGACAAGTAATCAAAGTGTATTTTCCACTTTTCAGCCAAATGCATCTTTTTCTCCAGTTACTATGTCATATGGGTGAACTTCTCAAGTTCATGGTTCTAGCATAGTTAATCCAACTTGATCAATTCCTCTGGCATTAGTGCCAAATATACAGAAGCTTTCTGTCAACTTGATCTTCACAATAAGCTTACTCGTGAACTTAACTGCAGCATCTCGCCTTTTCCTGATCATTGTGTTCTCCAAGATCTTGTGACAAAGCAGACCATTGGTAAAAGTTATCTATCAAGAGGCCTTAACATTCTTGCCACAAAGATACCAAGACCCATTGCTTGCTCTAGAATCTTATCTCCTTTTGAAGCACATTGTAAGCTAGGGCATCCTTCTCTGCGTCATTAAAAAAAAAAAAACTATATCCTCAATTTTTAGATGTTTCTTCTCTTTATTGTGAATCTTCCCAGTTTGCCAAGAATCTTCATAGCTCAAGTCCACGAATTAATAAACCAGCTAGCTCTACATTTATATTTAGATGTTTGGAACCATGTTCTATGGGAGCTAAAAATGGATTTAAGTATTTTGTGACATTTGTCAATGATTATTCTCATATGACATGGATATTCTTTATGAAAAATTGTTTTCAATTATTTGCTCACTTTTGTGCCTTCTGTCTTAAGATAAAAACTCAATTTAATATTTATGTTAGCAAATTAAAGAGTGATAATACCAAAAATATACTTTTCAGATCCCTTTCAGATATACATGACTCGGAACGACATTTTTCATCAATGCTCATTTCCTGATACACTATCTCAAAATGGAGTAGATTTGAGGAAAAACAGACATCTAATTGAGACAGCACAGCTCTTTTATTTCAAATGAAGGTTCCTATAACATTTTTGGGACAATGGGTGTCTACTGCTTGTTTCTTGATTAATCGCATACCCCTCTTCAATGCTTACTAAAGAGTCTACTTATAATGTTCTTTTTCCAACCAAATCATTATTTCCTGTGGAACCAACAATATTGGGAGCACTTGTTTTGTTTGAGATTCTCGGCCTCATGTCATTAAAACTAGATCCAAAGTCATTGAAAAGTGTCTTTCTAGGATACTCTCATCTTTAGAAGGGGCACAGGTGCTACTGGGCTAATCTCAACAAGTATCTTGTGTTTGTTGATGTCAGTTTTTGAGAAATAAACCCTTATACCCATTTTCTAGTTCTACAAGTCAAAGGGAGGAGTATGATTAGTTAATTTACATTGTTACTTCACAAGCCTGCTGAGTGATCATGTCCCAACAAAGCTACCAAGTGATTCAGTTCCTCCTATTTCTACTCCAGCAAAGCCACTTATTGTTCAAGTATACTTTAGGAGACTTGCAACTCCTACTATAACTTCTGAATTAGTTTTATCATCAAACCCAGTCTCAAGTGATGTCAACCTTTCTATTGCTTTCCGCAAAGGCAAACGACAATGTGCCTATCCTATTGGTAACTATGTGCCTTATGCTCAGTTATCTCACTCTACATGTTCTCTTATTGCCTCTCTAGACTCTTATCTCTATTCCTCAAACTGTTAAAGAAGCATTACCTCATCCTGGTAGGCATGATACAATGATAGATGAAGTGAATGCTTTAGATAGAATTGTTACCTAGGACTTGGTGGAATTACCCGCGAAAAAGGAAGTTGTGGAATGCAAATGGGTCTTCCCCATTAAAGTTAAACTAGATGGCTATGTGGCTCATCTTAAAAAAAGCCTTGTCGCTAAAGGTTATGCTCAGACATGTAGAGTAAACGATTCTGATACTTTCTCTCTAGCAACTAACATGACTTCTGTCAGTCTGTGCAACATTTAATGACAAGCCCTTGCACTGGTTGGATATCAAAAATGCATTCCTTCATAGTGATCTCCAAGAAAAAATTTACATAGAGCAAGCACCTGGGTTTGTTGCTCAGGGGGAGTATGGTGACAAAATCTAGAAGAATAACCAAATTGGTTGCCAAAAATTACTTTCTTTACATTATTGACAGAACATATACAAGTCCTCATCTCCAAACTAGGAAACTAACTTAAGTTAGCCCGAGAAACAGCTAATGTATACAAGGCAAGTCAACTGTATAAAATTTGTAACATATAAACACTATATATACTGATATCCCCCCTCAAATTGATGTTGAGCGATCTAGAAGCATCAATTTGTTAACAAGGAACTGATGACAACCACTAGAAAGTGCCTTAGTAAACATATCGGCGGTCCAATGCTTAGAAGTGAGATGAGCTAGAGAAATGACATGAGAATCATATGCCTCACGAATAGAGTGACAATCCACTTCAATATGTTTCGTGCACTCATAAAATACTGGATTAGTTTTAATCTTAATAGCACCAGTATTGTAAGCATGAAGAGGTGTAGGGTTAGTTTGGCAAAAACCAAGCTCAGCCAAAAATCCTCGAAGACAACAAGCAGACGACATAGCTACATACTCAGACTCAGTTGAGGATTTAGATACGCAATCTTGCTTTTTGCTTTTCCAAGAAATCAGTGAAGAACCAAGAAACATGCACCAACCAGTAATGGATCGTCGAGTATCAAAACACCTAGCCCAATCAGCACCACTATAAGCAACAAGTTGGAGTGAAGATTCGATTGGAAAGAACAAACCTCACGTAAAGGTACCATGCAAATAACGAATGATCCGATGGACAGCAGCTAGATGAAGATGCTTGGGTGCTTACATACATGTACTCGTTGAACAGCCAAAGAAATATCTGAACGAGTAATAGTCAGATAATTTAAGTTGCCTACAAAGAAGGATCAGATAGGAAATCACCTTTATCACGACAACATTTAACATTCACTTCCAAAGGAGTATGAACAAAATGACCATCCTGAAGACTAGCCAAGAAAGAGTATACTTACATTAATGTAAAAAAAATATCAGCCGATGTAGAGCACACTTCAAGATCCAAAAAATAGTGTAAAGAACCCAAATCTTTCATATGAAAAACACCTTGAAGTCGCTCTTGAAGCTAAGAAATCAATTTAGAATCAATCCCAGTAATAAGAATCTCATCAAAATATACCAGAAGCAAGACAATTCCCTCAAAGGTTCTGCACAGGAACAAAGAGGAATCATTCTAACTTTGACCAAAAGAGAAGCTAAGAAGAGCATCACGAAATTTATGGAACCAGGCCCGAGGAGCCTATTTCAAGCCATAGAGTGACCTTTTTAACTTAAAAACATTTGAAGGAGCAGAAAATAATCCAGATGGTGGGATCATGTATACATCTTCCTTAAGATCTCCATGCAAAAAAACATTTTTCACATCCATCTGACATAAGGACCACCCCTTGGAAGCAGCAATAGCAAGAATGAGATGCACAATGGTCATCTTGGCTACAGGGGCAAATGTCTCTTCATAGTCTAGACCATACTCTTGCCTATTACTAAGAGCAACAAACCTTGCTTTATATCGATCAAGTGAGCCATCAAATCACAACTTAATGGAATATACCCATTTACAACCAATAGGCTTAATACCAGCAGGACAAGAAACAAGATGCCATTTATGATTCTCCTGAAGAGCCTAAAATTCTTCTTGCATGGCTTTGACCCAACATGCTTGTTTAGCTGCCTAAGAATAAGAGGTAGGGATTGTAGCATGAGATAGAGTGGCAGAGAAACCATACCTATTTGAGGGACGACGAACACGAGTACCTCTTCTAGTGGCCACTGAAGATGGCAGCAAATCAGGTGCGGGAAGAACATGTGGTGATGGAGGGGGTTGTCATCGCTGATAGACCATGCCAAGTTTAAAACACTCAATTGAACAAGAGCTGCCATCAAAGGGAGGAAGAAGAACATGATCTAAAGAAGTAACATGTTGCTGAAAGTAGTCCTAATGTTCAAAGAAAATAACATTTCTAGAAACATACATGCGGTTGGCAATAATATCATAGCATAAAAACCCCTTGTGTGCAGTACTATAACCCATAAAAGCACATCGAACCGATTGAGCTATAAGCTTATGACGCTTATGAGGAGGCAAGTGAACAAAACAAACACAACCAAATGTGCAAAGTATATAATAATCAGGGTGCATGCGAAATAGGCAATAATATGGAGAATCAAAATTCAACTGTTGAGAAAGAATACGATTGATTAAATAGACTACAGTAGCCAAAGCTTCCATCCAAAATTTAGATAAAACAGAAGACTGCAAAAGCAAAATGTGAACCATAACTAATAAGTAACGGTTTTTCTGCTCAGCCAACCCATTCTGTTAAGGAGTGTAAGGATATGATCGCAAAGATACAATACCCTTTTATTGTAAGAAATCCTGAAAATCGTGACATGTATTCACCACCATTGTCAGATCGTAAAACTTTTATATAGATAGAAAACTACATCTCAACATAAGTCACAAAAGCTCGAAATATAGTTAGCACCTCAGCTTTTGAATGCAAAAAATATATCCAAGTGAAACGGCAATAGTCATCAATGAAAGTGAAAATATTTATACTGTCCATGTGAAATTACGACAGTAATACCCCAAACATCAGTATGTATAATTGCAAAATAAGTATCGGCACGACTACCACAACAGGAAAAGGCAGTCTTACTTTTCCCCAATTTACAAGTAGAACAATCAAGAGATAATATATAACCAGAAGACTGAACTTTATTTCCAAAAAAACCACATTCCATCAATTTATTCAAAATAACATTATTCGGAAGGCCTAACCGTTTATGGCAATCTTCAACCTTATTTTCAACAATATTAGAAACTAAAGACAAATTATTAGGAACAAAAAATTGCAATGTAAACAATCTGCCCACTTTAGGCTCCCTCACGATCACCTTCCCCAACACCTGAGCGTGGAACAGTAAACCGAGAAAAATGGCGTCGCACATACCTCCACTCGACAACACACGCCTGAGCGTGGAACAATACACCGAGAGATTGAGACGGCACGTGAGCTTCACTCGCTCAACACCCGGTCGCCGGACTTGGTAAGCAAGTAGGAAAAACCCTTGCGCTACTTCGCTTGTGGGCGGTGAGATCCCGATAGGCATAGAATACAATGACCCAAAAAAATTCCAAAAACCAGAATTCAAAATAGCCAACGAGGCTCTGATACTATGACAAAATCTAAAAGAATAACCAAAATTGTTTGCCAAAAATTACTTTCTTTAGATAATTCACATAACATATACAAGTCCTCATCTCTAAACTAGGAAACTAATTTAAGTTAGCCTAAGAAACAGCTAATGTATACAAGGCAAGTCAACTGTACAAAATCTATAACCTATAAACACTATATATAATGATATATGGAAGGGTTTGTAGCCTAAGAGAGTCATTATATGGCTTGAAACAAAGTCCTTAAGCTTGGTTTGGAAAGTTCAATGAGATAATTCAACAATTTGGATCTAAAAAAGCCAATGTGATCATTCAGTGTTCTATAGGAATTGTGAGGTCACTATCATCCTTCTTTTAGTCTATGTCGATGATATTGTTTCTTACATGAGATGACAGCACAAGAATTTACCTCAAATCATTCTTGCATGACAAATTTGACTTGGGTCTGTTGAAGTATTTCTTAGGAGTAGAGGTGGCACAAAGCAAGTAAGGGATCTTCTTGTCCTAAAGAAAACATGTACTTGACTTGCTAGCAAAAATAAGAAAGATAGAAGCCAAACCACGCAACACCCCTATGATTCCTAACTTGCACCTCACAAAAGATGGTGACTTATTTGACGACCCTAAGTAATACAGAAAATTGCTAGGGAGATTGAATTATCTCACATTAACTCGCCCAGATATTGCATATGTTGTCAATATAGTCAGTCAAATCATGGCATCACCAGCAATAAATCACCGAGCAACCTTAGAGCACACTCTGCGTTGCTTGAAAGGAGCTCCTAGATGTAGGATATTGTATAAAAGTCATGGAAGCTCTAAAAATGAGAGTTTAATAGATACTGATTAAGTAGGATCCAAGGAAGATGGGGATCTATTATCAGCTACTGTGTTTTTATAGGTGGAAACCTGATCTTGTGGAGAGGTATAATGCGAAATCTGAGTATTTGGTCATGGCACAGGCCACCAGGTGAAATTATGTGGATAAATCATATCTCCATTGAAGTTGGTTTATAGTCTTCACTGCTAGCTAAGTTATGGTGTGACAATCAAGTTGCTCTCCATATTCCTTCAAATCCGATGTATCTTGAACAAAATAATCATATTGAGATTGACTATCACTTTATTCATGCGAAAATTCAAGCTGAAGTAATATCCACCAAATATGTGAAACAGAAGACCAAGTGATATCTTTACAAAAGCAATAAATGGGACTCAGATTGAATATATTTATTAATCATGCCCAACTTGAGGGGGGAATGTTACGAATAGTGTATATTAGTTGTCTAGTTGACTTATCTTGTATATCCAACATAACCATAGGACCTACTGGTAGGTAGTTTCCTTAACTATGGCTCTTGTATTTGCATATATACCTATAATTGATAGAGAATAAAATATCAGAAAATATTCATTGTGTTTGATTATAGAAGCAGACAACTTCATTGAATTGGGGATACTTGATAATGCATATTAAGCACACAAGATGAAGATATTCCGAGCTTCCATTTATTTAGAACTTCTATAATAATATTATATTTTTGCTCTTAATTTTTGAAGTATGATTGGGAGCCCTTTTGTTTTCAACATCTATTTTTGACAAAGGTTTCTATTCAATATTTCCAAATTTTTGAAAAAAACAAATCACCACAGCTCTTATTCTCTACCACCATCACAATTATCATTTAAACAACCATTACTACTTCCATCACCGTGATAATCAATGTGACTGCGATAAGGCTGTTTCAGATACAATTTGCTCAGAAAGAAGGATGAAATTAAGTCCTTTAACATTATCAACAATCCCCATACTACCATAAACATCATTCAAACCACCATAGCTATCATAGTCATCACCACAATCAATAACAAGATCAAAGCCACCCCTAAACTTATAACTATGAACAGCATGTCTGTTCTCCTAACTATATCAAAATTAACACCTTTGCCACTATCTAAACAATAATACTACACACTATTACTAATTTAAATTAATTCATAATCATGCAAATTTTTATATTAATACATTCTTCACCTTTTATATTATTAAAAAAATTATTGAGCATTTAATCTCTCAATGCTGTGGGACTAAAACTACTGAACTCCTAGCGTCTCATGTTTACCAAAAGCGACAATCCCAGAGAGATAATAAATGGAGAGAAAATAAATGGGGCAACTAGAGCAAAAAAGATTTGGTTTTTAATAAAAAAGAAAGCTCCGATTGCTAGAAAAGCTGTTCGTTTATTTGTAGGGTACTAGACACAAGAAAAGGCTAGATCATAAGTATTAAGGAAACTCACCGAGGCAGCCTTCTCTGATTTCAGACGTTTTTCAACAAAGTTTGCCAGTTTCTTTGCATAGATTTCTCCAGCATCACTGCAAAAACAAATTTTCATATTTTATAGCCACTTTATAATAGTCTCAAAGAACAATAATCACAGGAAGATTAAGATGAATCCACATGTCAACAGGGGAGAAATCAAAATAAAGAGAATATCAAAACTTAATGCAGGCTAAGAAATTGACTGGAGTTATAGAGACTAAATAACGAGCCATTACAGTCTAACCAATCCAGATATCTCAAAGGTCCGGTCACTGACTGCCAAGCAAAAGGTTCAACTCTTGAGAAAGGCTACTTCATGAAAACTTTCTAGGTTGGAATTGCATCAAAATCATCCTCTTACGACCATAATCTGGTAACATTAGCACCAAACAGTAACCATTTCAAATGACCTGACTTCTCAGACTCATTCAGCAGAAAAGAGAAAACAGAGGAGCTAATTTTTGACAAGGCCAAGAAAATAACGTTTATAATTACTAGATTTCAGGCAACTTCCACATATCCTTGATATCTAAATAAATACTGGCTGCTCATATTGGTGTAAAAAATAAAAGAAACAAATTAGAAAGTCTGTTTTAGGTAGCTAAGCCCCATTCTGAGCAATTTCAGCTTAGAAGGAGCCCTCTCAGTATAATGTTGACTACAGCTGTTGTTTTAAATATCTTCAAAAATTTTCAAGCCCAAAAGCAAGATGTTGGTCTTCAATTCATGCACACATTTTAAGTTGCAAGGAGGCTTTTTCATCAAGATTATTAACTTCCATACAAATCATTGAGGCCGCAAAATAGCCCAGTTTCAGTGATAATATGCAGGTAGATGTAGTCCCAGGAAGATTCATAAAATAGAAGATTAGGAAAAGGCTGGCAAATATTTTATGGCAAAAAGTATCCAAAGACCAGACTGTTCAACGGAACCAGATGTTGCACTGTTAAAGACAAAAAAAAGGTATTCCCCCATGAACCTCCAGTTTATTGAAAAATAATTCACAAGGAAAAAGTTTTCCAACAAAAATTGTTAATCAATAGCAACCCACCATGTCAGTACACCAGACAGTGATAATTAATATGTTAAGGATGCATTGTGAGTTGTATCTATGTGGATACGGTAATTGATTTCCAGTTTTTTAATTGCTTAGGTTTCCTATTTGCTTTTGGTTTGTTTCCTAGAATAATATTATTTATTTTATTCAGTTATTATTGGAAGTCCAAAATATAGCTTTCCTGTTTCTTGTAATAAGACTAATCCTATTTAAAAGGACCATATGAATAATAAAACCTAAGCCAATTGTTGTCGAGAAATTACAGAGACCTGGAGCTCTCTCCTAAAAGGGTCCAAAGTTTCAAGCTCTCTTTGACAAGCTTGAGTGTATTAAAAATAAGGCATTCAAGGAATCAGAACAAGGGAAAATGGAAGTTAATTGATTTGGATTTTCCAGTCAAGAGCCATGTGATATGATCCTTTTCTCATAGCCTTAATGCCATCCACAGCAAGTAGGACAACAAGATTAAAGATCAAGTTCACATAAGCTTGCATTTCATTCTATAGAGAATATACCTTCTAGAATAATTTACATTCATTTTGAACCAAATGATAATATTCAAGAACTAATACCTCAAAACAGTGTCACCACCAATTCTGCCTCTGACATTATCCTTACTTTCTCCATGCCTAGTAAGTAATATTGGCCGGGGTGTCAGATGTGTATTCACCTGCAATATATTAATAAAGGTTCTTAATCTGTTATTTTCAAACAACAGGAGCACAACTGCAGAAACAGTTATGATGATAATGGATATTTATGATTCTTCACCACGACCATCTTTATCTATTGAGGGGGAATAAAGAAAGAAAGAAAGAGCCCTCATTGAAACCTGAACTGCTGATAAATACAAAGATGTCCTATATCAAAAGTTTAGGCCTTGTTACGATTATGTACAGCGATTGTACAACTACACAATAGCATAAATTTAGGGATTTGATTCTTTCATAATTTAGCTCTAGTATACTTATATAAATACCTGTATATTTTCCAATTGGATTATGAGAAAAGACTCACTTTCACATGGTATCAGAACCTGATTAGTTTTCTAGGTTTCTTATTTGAGTTTCTTGTTTCTGGGTTACTGGGATCAATAACGAGATTTCTTTGAGTCACCTGTTTGGGACTGTTTTCTTGTCTCACTACCACCACTAGGAGGAGCGCCACCTTCATTTCGCCTGGGTGTCTTTGACCAGATCGTAGTGTCAGTTTCCTTATCTGGTCTCTTCTAAAGGTCTCTCTCTCAGAGTTGGATTATTGACTCAGATGCTATTGATCATATGACTGACAACACATGTATTCTTTCTTCTTTCAAGTTTGCCGATAATTTACCTTCTGTTACTTTAACCAATGGATCTACTGTTTCTATAAATGGGCGTGAGACAGCAAACCCAACAAAATCTCTTTCATTATCATCTGTTTTATATTTATCATCATTCAACTTTAACTTATTATCTGTTAGCCAAATTACCCAAAATCTTAACTGTTGTGTTATTTTTTATCCCAATTATTATCTTTTTCAAGATTTTGAGACGAAGCAGGTTCTTGGTAAAGGGTGTGGTGAATGGCTTGTATGCTCTTGAATCAACTTTTGGACCTGTGCCTCAATCCATTGCTTGCACAAGCTCATCTTCTCTTTTACAGGTTCATTATTATTTTGGTCATCCTCCCCTTTCAATCTTACAAAAGTTATGTCCTAATCTTAAACGGAAATCTACTTTAGAGTGTGAAACTTATCAATTTGCTAAACATCATAAAGTATCTTATTCTCCTAGACTAAATAAATGTGTTGAGTCTTTTTTTTCCTTGGTTTATACTTATATATTAGATCCTTATCCTATTACTTCCAAACTTGATTTTCGTTATTTTGTGACATTTATTGATAATTATTATCGAATTACTTGGCTTTATCTTATGAAATCTCGTTCTAAGTTGTTTACTATATTTTGTGTTTTTCATGTTGAAATTAAAACTCAATTCAATAAATCCATTTATATATTGAGAAGTGATAATGCAAAAAAATATGTTTCACATTCTTTTAAATCTCATCTCTCAGCATGTTATTATTCATCAGTCTTCTTGTATTATTACCCCTCAACAAAATGGTGTAGCTAAGCAGAAGAACTGTCACGTATTAGAAGTTGTCTGGGCTCTAATGTTTCATATGCATGTTCCTAAAGTTTTTTTGGGTAAATGTTGTTTCTACTGCTTGTTTCCTTATCAACAGAATGTCATCTTCTGTTATTGACAGTTAGATTTTGTATTCTCTTTTTTTTTCCTCATCTACACTATTTCATCTTGCTCCTCAAATTTTTTGAAGTACTTATTTTGTTCAAGACATGTGAACTCAGGTTTCTAAACTAGATCTTAAATCTCTTAAATGTGTCTTTCTGGGATATTCTCGTGAACAAAAGGGATATCGTTGTTATTCTCCTTGTTTAGGTCGTTATTTGATATCTGCTAATGTTACATTTTTTTAGCATACACATTTCTTTGATTCTCCTGTGTCCTCTCCTTTGCACTCGAGTAATTCAGAGGATGATTTTCTTATTTATACTATCAGTGAACAGATTGTTTCTCCATCCTCTCGACCTGTAATTTGTCAAGTTTGGCTATCTTTCTTCTTGAATATTTTGGCTCTTTTTTTTCCCGTTTGTTAGTTTTAATCTTTGATTGTAATATTCTAGCAACAGAGTAGTTGGAGAACTTCTTTACTGTAAGCTGGAATTTACAATCAATAAATTCCTTTTCACCATTTATTATAAATAGTTTGTTGTGTGCTATTATTTGAGTCTCATCACATACCAAGAAGAAAACAATTCGTCCAGGAAGGTAGCCACTGATATTGTTTACCTGAATCATACAAAAAAATTATGTAAAAGTATAAATACATACTAGTAACTGTGGCAAAGACAAAATATAACTATGGGAACAGTGTGCATGGCTAGTTTCAAGCAGCAAAAAACTGAATTCATAAAAACAACATCCTCTAGAGAAATAAATAAACACACCAGAATGTTAATATGAGCACCATTTGTTTGCCAAAACTGCGTTCTTTTTATTTTCTTATTCCTATCCTAAAATCAAAGACATAAACAGAAGGAAATTTTATTGAGAAAAAAGGAGAATACTTCTCTTATATATGAGAAAAGAACTTTTATAAAGGAGAAAGAGAAAGATAATGAAGTGGAAGATAAGGAATCATGCCAAAAGAACATGAAATCACAAGCAACAGGAAACCAGGCGTATAGGAATAGTTATTATTTTCAAATACGAAGTTAGCTTACAGTTGATTCTAACAAGGCTATAAGAACCACGGACTAATTATTTTAATCATTGAGAATGAGTGCCCATCCATCCCAATACTAGAATTCCACAATATTTCTTAATACCTGAAATATAGGTACCATAGATTAAGTTTATTTTATCTATTATTGATATCTAAACTCATACTTTGCTAAACCTCAATAAGAAACTGCTTGTCCTTCTTGCTGTATTAAAACCATGCTATATCCAAAAGCATGTAAATCTCTGGTCTGAGTCATAATTCTTGGGCAGCTTTATGAATCAAGAAAAACAAAAGCGAGGGACAAGAAATTGTATTGGCAAGTGTGCTTGCGGATGAGTTAAATACAACCCAACTGTGGCAACTGATTTAAGATAAAAATTGTTAATTTATCATCACACTGTAGGCATCATATTGACTAATTTATTTCCTGAAGTGTTAATTTGTTCACCAATTAATGTCTATTATAATTTTAATTAAGAAGGAAAATGTGTGAAGGCATACTTGAATTTGTCCACCATGTCCGCTGACCATGTCAATCATTTTGATGTAAGAACCTTCTTCCACGGGCTCATAAACCTAGTAACAGAAGCAATAGTTTAAATCTAACTAAACATCAACCATGTCTATTGTCATAAGGAGCAAAGGGAAATTACTCTCTCATAATTGAGTAGTCGTGTCTTGAAGTCTTGATATCCAGCTTCAAAATCTGGCCTGCATAATAACAGAAATGCTAAATATAGAAAATGTTTGAGATAGAACAATCCAATTCAGAAAATAAACCATACTCCTCTGCATAGTCAGGGCTTTGTTGAATTTTAAGGCGTATATTTCTTTCAATAATGCGTTCATCATTGCATATTGTTTCCAAGAAAATAATCTGCAGAGAAAAAGAGTGCAGGTGTCAGAAAGAGTTCAAACTAACACTACACAGGTTAGTTTCCAATTAAAGTTGGTACCCTAGGCAAAAGGGATTCATTGTTACATAAATTCCCATGAAAAAATATTAAAAAATAAGTAAAAAAGAAAACAAAACCAAAACAAAAAAAATAGAGAATTCCTCTTGAGCAAGCATATAGAAAATAAAAATGATTGAAGAAGAACTAATGCACCTTAATTCCAAAAAAATACAGGTAATACATGTTAACCTTTTAGGGTCCCGAGTTTGTAACATAACCACTGACAGCGAATCTAGATGAGATATTAATTGAAATTTAAATTAGTTTTCCAGTCTTTGGAAGGGTGTTTTAGTGGTAATGATTCGGAAAGAAAAGAAAAAAGGGAAAAAAGAAAAGCACTGAGCTAGTGCCAAATGATACACCGCTTTATGTCAGTCAAAGAAAAAAAGATATACTGCTCTATGGAAGAATATCAGAAATAAAAATTTCTAAAACCATATGCATGACTTAAGACATTCATATAGGTTCATGTTACATAGGGCCCCAGTACCTTGCACTTTCCTTCAGCCATTTTCATCAGCATATTTCTTCTATTTCTTGTACTATTTGTTGCATCGAATATTCCCACCTGCAATGAATTAAATGAAAAACAAAAACAAAGGATTAGGTAAACAGCACAAAAGAAACAAAATGTTTGACATAAAACAACATACCTGGCCACCTTCTTGCATCCAGGCAATCATATCATCCATTGCCAATGCGGCTACCTAGTAGCATTCGACACATTAAAACTATGTACAAAGGAAAAGGTTAATATGGTGTTGCCAAATCAAAGGAAATATAATTTTAGAAATAGTAGCATTTGACAACAGATAAGTTGGTCTTTACAGATACAGTTGAATAAAGATTTAGTTTGCGGATTACACTTGAGCACAAAAATGCTGAACAACATAAAAGTCAGCAGCTATAGTAAGTGTTTTCCTTTCTCTCCCTTGCTAAATCATCCTCAATGGCATTCTTTTTGTTAGCAACAGTTGCTTAATGTTTCATCTAACTAAGTAGACATGCCTGAAGTATTTTACAGTAAAACCAAATATTAATCAAGGAATTTAAACGGATCGAGGATCATTTCAAAAGGAACTGATATCTAGAATATCAAAATTATTTACCGGCCCTGATATGAGCCCTTTATTTGATTTTACCACATTACCTGCACCAATCTTTAAATCTCAATGATCTTCTATCATATTGAGAGGGAAAATATTCCATTGCAGACATTAGAAAACACCACGCATTCATTGCAATCGAACTAAACAATTAATTCACATACACAGAAAAAATTGATCAAACTATGAGTCCAATATATCAGACAAGTGAAAGGAAAAACTTAAATCAGGTTGAGGAAAGGACAAAGCTATCATCATTTTCTGAAAAAGTTTTACAGTTTGGAAATATTCACCTCATTGCGTGCCTCCATGCCTTCAGGATTATCAGCTCGGAAAAAATCTGCAGACTGCATAATTAGAAGTCAAGAAGGAATTCGAAATTTCAAACCACAATAAAAGTAAATACCATGTGCAAATTTATGTATTCAAAGCATAATCACATTTTTAACAAAGAGAATGCAAACATATGCAGAGTGGGCTGCTTAAGCTCACCTGATTAGCTCCATGTTTAAGGCGCCGATACTGTCATAACACAATCAGATATTAATTTTAATTTTTTTCATGAGAAAAAACTCAAACAGAACTAAAAGCATTTGTGTAAAAGGATAGCCAACCTTCCCAACATTAAAGTGTTTGGTATCATGACCTAACCAGCGCAGATATCTTGTAAGTTTAGCAGCAGTAAAAGTCTTGCCTCGAGCAGGCAAACCAACCTAATCAACAAGCATTTGCAAATACCATTTGCTGTCAATATGCACAATGCTTTTATTTCTTTGCACTTTTCAACTAAAAAAACTGATAGCATTCTCAAACCCACTCCAAGAAAAGAGTAATAAATAAAAATTCTAAGCTTACAATTCAACAGAGAAGGGAGAAAGATATTGCATCATTAGTTCTGATTAAAGGAATATACCAAAACAATTGCCAAATGCCGGTCCTCCTTTGGCCCAAGCATCTGATCAGCTACAGCCGCTGCAGCGACGGCTCCAGCAGCTGCTGGCATTGAATTCTGAATATATGAAAAATTAGACCTAAAAATATTATACAAATACCACATCCATATGCAGAAGAAACATAAAGTGAGAAAAACTGCAGGTTTCGCTACTTTGAGACATTGGTGCAAACCTTGGCTTCTGTATCCAGTTTCAGATCAAAAGAAATGGCACTTGAACTAGATGATTTAACTAGCCTAGGAGATCCAACCCCCCTATCCACAAAGAGTCCCCTGTGACCATCTTGCTTCTGAAAAGGCGAAAACATACCCACTGACTTTGATTCAACAATCCCAGAACCTGAATAGACCTTAGATGGATCTGGGATACTGACCTCCATCTCCTATGTAAGAAATAATAAATGGTCAGATACTCTAATACCATTACAAAGCACAAAAACAGGAAAATGCATGTCCTAATCTGAGGTATAGAATCAATAATATCACACTAGACAGACCCAAAAGTGTCTTATGCAAAGTTCTACATAGTAAAAATCTAAGGCATAAGCCACAACAAACTGCTAATTGCATCCAAACAACGAGAAAATTTGCAATTATTAGATTGTGAACATGAGATCAATTAGGACGTCTGCACAGTGAATATGGTTAACTTAAATATTTCAGGACCCATAATGAAGTATAATTTGTAGTTTTATAAAACAGAATTGTTTAAAAAAAACCTTTGTACTTGCAGGTCGATCAACAGAAAAACTACCATCTTTGTAAGAATATGAAGCATCGCCTGATCCATCAGCATTAGAAAACCTTGGATTCTCAGCATTGTTAGCTGCATATACCAGACCTGAGTTCGCAGAAGTTGATGGTGCTGGGATGACATAATGTTCAAGATCTAACTCCAAACTAGTTGAGGAGCCATTCTGTAAGATATAGAAAAGCCATTTTCTGAAGTGTAGCCATAACATCATGAAACAGTATAAAGAAATAAATAGCCCATCCAGTAGAAAATGGAAATCAACTCAGTGCAAGATAAAGAGAACAAACAAAAAAAGGAGGAGGATGAGGAAGGAAGGAAAGAAAGAATCACAAAATGGAAATCAACTGCACTACCAAACAGTTCTCAGCCAATATCTTGCCAATCTTGAATAATTCAATTATACAGCATCTGATTCTAGCATGACTACAGAGGAAAAGGTGGGTGGTTAAAAGAAAAGTTTAAAAAGGAAAAGATACCAAATCCTGCAGCCTAAGCTGTGACTAACAAATTGTAAATTAGCTCGTTTATGTAGCCTTGAATGAATATGCAATTGTACTGTGTAACAAGTATCGAAAAATATACTTGATCAATCTGGAATTACCTGAAGAGAACATTAGCGGAAATTCTTGGACAACAATGGGTTGAAAAAATAGTAATTTTACCTAGCATAGACAGCATGAAAGTATAGAGACGGAAGTTCAAAAATCATATATAAGCAACCATACCAAAGCTTAAACCAGTACAAGAAGAAACCTTTTACAATTCCTCTGGTCAGATTAAACTAAAAACTTAAAGAACTTGACCAAAATGTATAGCTCCTACTCAAACTGAAGATTACAAAAGTATACTCACACAAACTAACTAGTGTTACAAAACAAATAGAAAGCAAATCAAGCTGGATATATTCATTGTGTAAGAATATAAAAATGCACAACCGGAGACCTGATATTATATTAAAACATCTCACCCCCAAAACTCAATTTAATAGACTCTACACAAAGCAATGACTTTTCACCCAATTTTGCACAAAACCACCATGGGATTTATCAATATGGTCAGTTCCCAAAAACCATACACTTATGGGACAGGAAATACATTCAAGTGACCCTCACAAGTATAAGACCATACTCGCACAGCTTGTGATATAGATATTCATAAGAAATAGCTCAATGGATCTATCATGACTTAAAAAATTAAATGAGGAGCCTTAAATTATTACAGTGTGGCTCCTCCATAAAAATGCATCAAAATATGCTAAATATAGCAGGGACAATCAGTAATTACTTCCTCTTATTGTCAAGAAGCATAAAAAAAATGTCATTCAACAGAACTTCATTTAAATGAAACAGCAAGAACCTGTAAAATTTGGTAAAATAAGGAATTTATAAGGCATTTAAGAGCATAAGCACACCTCAGCTCCTGTCATTGGCACAGAATTGATACTGACATCAGGAATCCCGCGTACAGTTGAGGGCTGGAGATTCTCCTGATAAGCTCTCCAACTAGCAGCGAGATCAAAGGGTGAAACTCTGTCTGCTTTAATAAAAACTCTATATTCTAGGACCTCGTCACCATTCCTAAAAACAGCCAGCCTAGACTCTCCTTGCAGTGTTCCCCCAGTGAGAAGCCGTTTTGGACCATCCTCAACCACACAAGGACCATTGATGTACTTTGGCTTCAGCAGGAACTTAAAATCCAAAGTTTCTGCATCCAACAAAGAATAAAAATTAAAGTAAGTAGACAAGAAACGTAGAAGAATTATGCTCAATTTTAGTAGAAAACAGGCCAGGGAGTAGAGACTTATAAGACACCAGAGCTAATAAAGGTTTAACTTCTAACTAAAATTTCATTAGAACTGGAGAAAGTACCTTTTAATCTCCCATGTTTAAGCAAATAAAAGAAATTTTCATTTCATTTTCCTCCTCACCCTCATTTCCCTAAGCCACAAAACAAAAGTTGAACAAAGCAATTTTCATACCGTGATTAGGAGGAACGACAAAACTCAACTCCCACATTGAAGCCGATTCACGTTCCATAGAAAGCTAAAAACCATAATCAAAAATACATTAAATTTGCGAAAAATAGTCACTAAATTGGAAATATTTGAGGAAAAAGAAAGTGGAACTTACAGCTTTAGAAGAATCCCAGGAGCCAATAAGAGGAGCAGAGCCATAAACATGAGGGATAAGGTCACGTTTTTGCTTATAGTTCTCCATTTTAAGAGAAACGTATAGCTGACCTCCATCTTGGTGAAGACTATGCTCTCGCTCTTCGCCTCCGTGAGAGTTGCCCTCAGCGTCCCTTGAAGAACCCGTTCCCATGACCAAACTCTATCCAACAAACACCAAATATTCCTATCTCAATTATCTACAAGAAGGAATTCATGGCTGAGTTTATTCTATATTCTAAATATAGCTGAGAGTTGGAGACATAA
Organism: Excoecaria agallocha; assembly: GCA_037975025.1. Taxonomy (NCBI): domain Eukaryota; kingdom Viridiplantae; phylum Streptophyta; class Magnoliopsida; order Malpighiales; family Euphorbiaceae; genus Excoecaria; species Excoecaria agallocha. The sequence goes on along the minus strand of JBBPFJ010000039.1, from coordinate 653,627 downwards.
AAGAGTATATAAAATTATATTCTATAATGTTGTATTTATCTGTGTTTGAGATGCGAATAGGAAAAATAGAGATAACAAATGTAAACCCAAATTTTGTTAGGCACTTGTTTAGGGCCGGGCCGGGCGGTAACGGAGAATCCCTATCCTCGTCCTCGATTGAATAATAGGAAAAAATAAAATTCCCTTCCTATCCCGTGGGGATCCCTGTCTCCCATGAAAAATAAATTTTTTAATTTTAAAATACAATATTTTATCATTAATTATAATTAAAAAATAATATTTAATAAATATAAAATAAATGAACATATAAAATTGATTTTCATTAAAAAAATTAAGGTATATTTATACAAATTACATAAGTGTAAATAATAAAAAAAATATACCGAGACTAGGATACCAGCGGGGCAAATATCCCATTCCCCACCTCCATTCCGAAATTAAAGTCGAGAATTTTTTATCTCCATCCCCGCGAGGAAAAAAGTCAAAAATTTCCCACCCTGTTCGGGTCAGATCCCCATTGGAGTCGGAATTTCTCGTCCCATGATCATCCCTACTCTTGTTTCTATAGAAAAGCCAAGTAAAAGGGATGCCGAGGAATGAAATGTATAATTACAATTGGGGATGGGCCAGGCCTTTTGCTATAGATACAACCTAGTCCACCAAGTGGTCGTACGGTTGTTCAGGGTATTAGTACATTATTATCCCAAAAACAAAAGGGATTAGTACATAAATGTCCTAAAAAATTTTATTTTTTCACTTTCACTTTTTCTAACTTTTTTAAATAATATTTTTTAAATTTTCTCTTTTATAATTGCGATTTTTTTAAATTTTTTCTTTAAAAAATATCATACATTCAAATTTAAGAATCCAATTGTTATTCAAATTTCTTTTTCCTCAATTTCTCTTCATATTATTAAATTAATTTCAAATCTATTTTTATAATTGTATAAATCTGATAATTCTTATTCGTTTCTTAAACTCATTAATTGTGAATTGTAAGTTCAAATACTCGAGATTTCAGACTTTTCTATAGTGATTTTTGTACAATGTAATTTCTATTTTCTTTCTGCGATTTTAGATATTATATTTTTGAGATTTCTGCAATTTCACTTCTCTTTTTTTTTTGCAAGTTTTTTTGAACAGTGTGTATGATTTGAACCAAGTAAATATAATGCATTTAGTTTTATAAACACATTGTATTCACTTTGAACGAAGTGAGTACATTGTATTCAAATTTGTAGAAATGAGTACACTGTATTTAGGTTTTTAAATACAATGTATACAGTTTTGTGGAAAGTGATACATTATATTCAGTTTTGTGTAAAGTGAATACAGTGTGTTAAGTTTTGTGCAAAATGAATACAATATATTCGATTTTGTGTAGAGTGAATACAGTGTCTTCAGATTTATGAATACATGTATTTAATTTTTCTACAAAATTAATACAGTATATTCAATTTTCTAAGCACACTATGTTTAGTTTTGTGCAAAGTGAACATGGTGTATTTAGTTTTGTGCAAAGTGAATATAGTATATTCAATTTTGTGCAACCTAAATACACTGTATTCAATTTTCTGAATATGTCATATTCAACTTTGTGCAAAGTGACTATAGTGCATTCAGTTTTCTGAACATGTATTTAATTTTATGCAGAATGAATATACTACATTTATTTTTTTATACACTGTATTCACTTTATTTAATAGTATTCTAAATCATTTATCATTCATATGCAAACATTGATTCTATTTGATTAAAAACAATCAATGGACAATATAGTAATATTAATTCAACATCAAGAAACTGGAATGTGAATCAAGATTTTGAAATTTTTGAAGTGAAAGGATATTAATCACATCAACTTGCAACTTTCAGCAACTGTAAGAAATAATATCAAAACAGATAAAGATTAATCTATAAGATAACATCCTTGATATAAAGTACAAAATTAAAGCCGGATATCCACCATTAAAACTTAATGATGACATGTGCCTCATTTTTTACATGAAATTGAAGAAGAAAGAGCTAGATTTTACAACATTTCATATATGCATTACAATGGCATACAATATTAAACTAGGTAAGATGAAAACTCATGTTTATAATTTTTTTATTCCATGTAAAGTGAATATAATGTATTTGATTTTCTAAACATTGTATTCAGTTTTGTGAAAAATGAATACACTCTATTCAATTTTTGCCAAAGTGTCTAAATACAATGTATTCAATTTTGAGCAAATTGAATACACTATATTTAGTTTTTTTAATATAATATATACAACTTTTGCCAATTTTCTAAATACATTTAATTAAATTTTGAGTAAAGTGAATATATTTTATTCAGTTGTATTAGTATGTTGTTTTAATTTCTCTAATTTAAATATTTTTATTTCTATTTTAGGTGATTGCTAAAACAAAATGATAAATGAAATAACAGTACTTCAAAATGAAGATGGAGTATCTGGTACTTTAATTAATCAACATCTACAGTTGGATGATACTAATACAAGTATGTTGGAATATTTGAAGTAGTTGAGCAAAAACACAATTCATCAAATAATTAGTCACAACAAAGATATTCAATAATGCAATGAAGAAAGTGAAATTGATATAAGGCTCCTATACGCCGTAGTAGGATATGAGATATCGCAACAAATTCAAAAACAATAACCTCATTAAATATTGTTTCCAAATTAGATTAAATGGAATTTAATAACATTCATAGATTCTTTACATTTTAATTGATTATGCCTTTTTATATCACTAGAATTATTTTTTTCTCAACTCTAATACATCTTCAATGATATCAGATATGTATATATACATTTATGATATCAAAATTATTTACAACATATTTACATTTCATTTAATTAGAAACTTGTATACTTGTACACATTTAATATCTTTAATAACTATACATTACAAAAATGATATACCCAAAAATAAGACTGGAGCTTTCCCCTAGTGGTCTACGGATGTTGACTAGAAGAACCTGACACTTCTACACATGTGAACCTACACGAAAAGAACACACGTGCTGCATAATGGCTCAGTGGGGAGCACAATAACACTAATTGACCTCTTAACGAACTCACAAATATATAAAAAATACAATAAAGTATACTAAATACAAATAGCATGTAATAAGAACATGCAATTGTTAGGTTTCGAAATAGTAAATAAAATATCGCAGCGGAACAATGGAAACCCACCACGGATCCAAGCGATCCAATTGATTCAATAAAAGAAAAAGTGTAACGATTACCAACCTCTTGTAGCGCAGATAAATCGAATTGTAGGTGCGATCTCACGCGAAATGACACCCTCTACCAGTATCCACACGCGAAAGCAACGAACAGAATCGCCCGGGGTGCTAGCTCCCTTCCTGGCGGCTAGGGTTTTTTTATTCTCTCTCTAGAATCACACAAGAAAACGATTTTCTTGTTTTTCTTTTCTCTTAAGTGGCGGCTAAGTCCTTTTTGCTTAATCCGGGTTTTATATATACATACCATATATATATATATATACAACTAACCTAACCCTAATTAAGAGAGAGAAAACGTAGGGCTCGTTTTAAAATAAGAAAAATCTTATTTCTTACCTAAAACGATAATTATAATAATAATAATAATATTTATCTTAAATATTATTATTATCATCATTCTATTTTAAAATAAGAAATGCCTTATTTCTTATCTTAAAAAATAATAATAATAATGTAATGATAATATTTATCTTAAATATTATCATTATCATCATTTTTTTTTGTTTATTTCGAATTTTAATTTTTCACAAAACAAAATTCGAAATGCCCGAATTAACCCTTAGTCTATTCATTACATTCTATGTGTGCGACCCAATAGGTTCATATTATATTGGCAGTGAGTCTCAATCCCATCACGGGCCCACAAGTCATAAGTGGCCTCTAGCAAGACATTATGACTACCCAAATAATATGAATATCGATAATTCGATTTTAACCTAATAGAACATGTTATAATTCCTTTGTCACACGATATCTTGTTTGAACATAAGTCATGGTCCATGTCAAACTTATATAGTCCAAACATATAATTTCCCGATCACTAAGTAGACTGATAATATCAAATGATATTGATCACTCCATCAATTCATTTGAGCACGGCCATGCATTTCTCAGTCCTACTTATCGAGGGGCCCGACAGATATCTCTCTCATAAGAGAGGGACAAATTCCTTCTTGATTATTCACTATCCTCTACATGATTCTCATTATGTCCAATCATAATCTTTATAATTATCCGATTAAAGATAATGTTTGATTGTGTCAAAACATAATGTTCGTCATGTAGGATACTATGATAATCTCAGGTCTAAGGATTAATAACATAACTATTGTGAGATCACTAATGACATTGACCCATGTAGTGTCTCATTGCGGGTCTATCCAGTACTTTGTTCCCTAACAAGTACTTATAAGATTAATTCATATCATCATATATAATCATCCCATGATCATCAATTAAACTTATACTAGTCTTTATTTATCATCAATCATTTAACAATAAATAACTAGGGATAGTCAAAATAACATTAAATTGTTATTTACAAATATTATTATAATGTAACATGCCTATAATACAATAACATAAAGAAAACCCAATTTTATAAAATGAAATTTAACATTACATAAAGGCCCTAATGTTTGGCCTAGGGCACAACCACTAACAGCAATCACATTCATTTCACTTTTATATTATATATGCATTAACTAACTTGACAATCCCACTAACAATAACAATAATACACACTAGCAATGCAATAAATTACTAAGTAATATGCATTATTATTAACATGTTTCTTATCACTATAATTTAATTAGAAACTCTTCTTGCTTGAATTCTCATTAATGGTGGATAATGAGACTAAGAATACCAAGTATGGTATTGAACACTAGATACTGGCCAAGCAGTATCAAATACTAGAGACGTAGTAGTCTCAATTCACTAGATATGTTAAGTATCAAAAGACTAAACATATTTTCAGTGTCAGCACTAGCAGCTGCAATCACTTTTCCTTATAGGCATGCCTGTATATCCTTAAATATGTGAAATTCAGGCACTCATTAAGGCTTTGATCACTTATTAGCTTTAAATTCAACATACTCATATTTTCTTGGTTCTTATTCACTTGAAGGCATGTGTGACTCGAACCAAAGCCTCGCTCGATTTCGGTTGGATTCTTGGAGGCCTGCTTTTAGGGTCTAAGACTGGATCAAGGCTTACTATATCGTATAAATTGACCACTTTATAATAAAGATGGTTTAAGCCCCATCTATTATTGATGGTCAACCTATGAAGGCATCTAAAGTGGGCTCAAATAGGTAGGTATCATAGAGTTACCACCCAATAAAATGTTATAAAATGATTATCAACCTTTTGATGTCCAAATAGAGAACGGTATTCGGGACATCACTCTTAGTTCACATCTTGGTTAGGTGTTTTCTTATAATCAAGTTTTTATCATTAGTCAACTACCTCCCTTCTTGCACAATACATTGCGATATATATAAATAAACATTCAATCAATTAAATAAAGCGGTAAATAAAAGCAATAAAATAAGTATACTTAATTATTACATAAGCAAATTATCCCAAAAAAAGAATAATGCACAGAATGAAATAGTATACATAAATGGAAAGTTAATTGAATTTTTAATAACATTGGTTCCCTTATGCATGATTTTTACAAAAAAAAAATGGAAAGCCTTTGCTTGATTTTTATGAAAATGTAAGATGAGTGATCCCATTTTTAGAGAAAAAAGAGGCTCCCTTTTATGGTGTGATTTTTGAGTTAAAATTGGACATTGGTCCATTTTATTTGGAAAAATCCAATAAATTAGATACAAAACTTTTAAGCAACTTAATTAAGTTAACATGCTAAAAAAACTCATTTTTTACTAAACTATTAACTTCCCAAAGAGAAAATATATGGAAAAATACACAAAATATCAAAATTAAATAAATAAAGAAAAATTAAATAAAAAACAACTTAAATCTAAATCAAAAGAAATAGAGAATGAAAGAACCAACTGGGGCATGACTTTCGATACATAATCATCCCTCGAGAACTCCAAAATAACCATAAAA